>JBAMIG010000006.1:21063499-21088535 GCA_037177335.1 Kiunga ballochi | reverse complement strand
AAGGGTCAAATAAAGTTTTTATATTTCAAAAGTGAGATGTCTCTGCCCAGTTATTCTCAATTCAGGCATTAAGGGGTAATGTCACTTCAGCCTGATGTTACAGTTGGATTATCACTTATACAGTCTGGAAACATAGAAGAGATGACACCTCAAATTTGGCTTCTGTCTTCATAACAGCAAACCTTTGTTTCTAAGTAGCAATGATGTGTTAATAAAAAATTAAACCTGCCATTTACTCTACATATAATATGAAATGAAGCTATATTATGACTGTGGATCTAAAAATGTCTGAGGCACAAGGGGGAAAAGAAATAACATGATGATGTCCCCATGCTGAACATTAGTTATCTACATAAGTGTTGAACCTAAACACTATGGTTAGTCTATAACCCACCTAATGGCCTTTATCACTTCAAGTTTGAGTTTGCACTTCCATCACTCCATTGTTTTAGTCCAAGTCCAAGCCTAACTCCCCAAAAGGCCCATTTTCCTTTACCTATAGAAACAGTTGGTGGCTCATTCTTTTGTTTGAGACGTGCCAAACAATGGAAACTATGTTCAATGATGTTGCAGATAAGCAAGGGACTAAATACAAAGCGCTTCAGGATGTTCTGGAGCTAAACTCTTGGTAGATTTTGGGAATTATTACTTTCCAAATGCTTTCTAAAGAAAAGCAGGGAAAAAGAAGAAGGCAAGGAGAAAAACCTCAAGTAAAGATGATACTGAATTGTACAAGTTGTAGAAGCAGGATGACAGAGGGCTTAAAAAGACAACACCAGTTTTATTGTAGACTGACAAAGACAGTCAATCCAAACATGTTTCTAAATATTAGAAAACAAACACTAAATATATTAAGGTAATATAAATGTACAAATGTGGTTAGTCAAGGCCAGTTAAAATGTGATTTTTCTTCCTACACTAGATGGCATCACTTCTAGTTTATTTAATGACTACACAACTTCTAGTGAGTGTGATCCAACATCCAACCCAGTACAAAGCTAAATATTTCACATATTTCTGCTCAAGATGACAAGTAGCCTACCACGTATCAGCATCTGCAATCCAAACATATCACTGTCTCTACAAAGTCATATCAGGGCTGTACACACATCTCTGGTTTTAAGTCATCGACTTGTCTTTCCTGCACCAGTTCCTGTGCCCGCGCTTTTCCCACAGTCGGGCAGACGTCGATCAGTCCCCTCGTTTATCTGCTCTGTGTTCTTTGGCAAAACAGAGGGAAGTGACTACGAAGATGGCGAGGAACCCGAGACCTGTGGCTCGACACAAACAAGAAGCTTCATAGTTGTAGAGTTCGTTGTGATAACGAGGGCTGATGCAGACAGAGAGAGAAAGAGCCTGGTGAAACCAGAAACAGGAAGTCCACCCACTCTGAGGTTCAAAGTGGGCCTGCAGCTTGTTATCACGAGATACTGTTTGGCAAAACGGTGAAGCATCAGCAAAGACTAAGATGAAAACAATAACAAAGCAGCTTCTTGTTCATCTCAGTTCTCTTTCAATATTGCTGATTGTTTTCCCTACACTGCTGTAATGAATGAATTGTAAGTGATTGATGGGACTAAGTTTGAATTGTAACCAAAACTTACAGCTTTGCTCTCAGCAGCTCACTTCAATACATTCTAATCAGGAGGCTGAAGAGGAAAACATTCAGTGCTGCAAGGAGTAGTCAGAGTATTCCTCCTGCTCCAGTGTTAGTAAAGAATTTCATGTCCAACACAAAGACATCCTATCCATCATGGAGACATCACGTCCATCAAATACTGTCAATAATGAGACTGCGATGTCGTTTCTGAGACGTGTTACAGCTTAGAATGGATCCAGGATCTCTGTGGGTTTCGCTGACATCAATAATATTTCTATATTCCAGAGCTGCATGGGATCTTTTTATTTTTATAGAATCTGTTCACCACCACTGGGACCTGATCCAGTCAGACGGTAAGCTGCAGCAATCAAAACAAATTCCCCTCTCATCCAGCCTTTCTGCTAAAGTTTTCCCAGACACAGTGGAAAATCTCTTAAATCAGTGAGGGGAATAGATAACGGCCACAGATATTCAAGTTCCAACATATTTCCAGTTTTATTCTTCTCTGAGCTCAAATAATAATAGTAAGGATGTAAAATACACATAATTCAGAGATACAAATATATTGGTAGTCCTTTACCTGGATGTGTGAAACGTCCGGGCGTCAACAAAATTAACTTTACAGCCCAACCCAAGATTACACAAAAGACAGACATGACAATACAGGATCAGACAATGCTGAGGCGCAGCTGGAAACCAGCGCAGCGGAAACCGTTTGGGCTCGTTCTGCAGCTGCAGGACCGGGTACTCTTCTGTTTACCGAAATATTCCAGAGGCTGTCTGTCTGGAAGCTAATGGTGGTTTAAACTGGATCGTAAAATAGAACAATGAGCTCAAGCACAGATGCAAATCTACAAGAAAAATGAGAGCAAATGAAACTGTGTTGCAATCAATCCGATGGAAAATAAAGCAATGGGACCTTAATGAAGCTTTGAATAAACAAATATTGCCCACTAAAGAACAATAAGGCCAAAATGCCCCTAAAATGATACGTCAAACAGAATATAACTATAAATGCTAATTCAACAAAAATGGCTGAAGAAACTATTGAATCAGTGGGTTTATTGAAAATCCTTGTTTTTCTACACAATGCTTTTGCATTTTAGGATCAATTAAAAAATGACATCATGTTATGTGTTTGCTATGTGTTATGTTTGCTATCTGTTAATTACCTGGTTTTATGGCATGATAGTAAAAATGTATGTCCTGATATAGAAAATCCAAGATTATAAAAATCTATTCTTACAAGTTTTCTTTGTAAATACAAAATAATGCTGAGTCATATTAGCTGTAATGTGGTTTGACAAAAATACAGTGAACATGTATCAATTAAGGATTAAAACACAAAAAAAATAATACACAGCATGTTCATGGCCAACTATTTTATGCATACACCCACATTTTCACAGATACACGCACACACACGCGCAAACACATACACACACACACGGGTTGGTTGGGATTCACCTCCCTCAACAGTAGGAACTCCCACTGGAAAAATCCAACCTGTGCCAACACTGCTGGCTGTTTTCAACCCTGTTCCACTCCGGGCAAAACAAGCATTTACATGCTGGGGTTATTTTTAGTCCTTCCATTGCAGGACATAAAGGAAATACAGGCACATGCAGCAATAAAAAAGATCCAGCTTTAATGTTCCTGCTCAGCTCTGTTTGCAGAGGTGAGAAAAAGGACTCCAGGTGATTCAGAAGAAGCAACGGGAAAACCCGACAGCTCCGCTGACAAAGCCACAAATGTTCTCTCAGACTTTCTCAATCTGAAAGCTGTGGCTTCCTTTTTTCTTTCAGTCATTAAAGAAAAAAGAAAAAAAACAAAAAAAACATGACGTCCTCTCCACCCACATATGAACTGCTGTGTTATTTTACTTTGCTTTATCAACCAATATTTTCCACTGGCATGCTTAGTGATGTTCCACTTCAACAAAAAAGAGAGTGATAGAAAGAGAAGAAAGATCAAATGCTGGCCTTTGTCTTTTCATGTTTGTACTCTGTTAGCAACGTGAGAATTTTAGCAACAGGATGTGGCTAACTGTTGCACCAAAGTACAACACCAAGATACTATTTATAGCAGCTTAATAATGTAGCTCATGTCTCTGTTTAGTGGGAAATGAAGAGATTTTGAAGAACCCAAGTGGGCGAAGATGATGAATTTCCACAGGTAATGGCATTGAGTGAACCAACCATGCTGCATGCCAAGTTAATAATTTCTTGCTGCGTTGATCTCAGAAAGATCAGATACAAGAACTCTGCAAATACATATTATTTTAAGTCAACCTCTGTTGCATGACGTCTGTATTTTTTAGGCTGTCTCACCTTCAATAAAGTGACTAGATAAAACCACAAATATGCAGAAGAGAAAAGGCTGTCAGAGAGGCAGGGGAACATTTTGTTCTGAGTGGAATTTGGCTTCCAATGTTCAGGCTTTTGCAAAATGTGGATGGGCAGGGTATAATAAAAAAAAGTCAAGTCAATAAACTGCATTTGGTGTAATTTTCCACATGGATATTCCCAGCTTCACCACCTCTATTTTGTTAAATAGAAACAGCAACATGTTATGTTACCTAACAATGAAACCAAGCAGTTGCATCTCTCATCAGCATTGGAAAATTCGTTTTTTTTTCTTTGTGTTTACCGTGGTTAATAACGGAAAGCTCTTAAAGGGAGGATACCCTCTCATGAATAAACAGAAACAGTGGAAAAGAGAGCTCCAAATATTTCCCTGCTAAAAGAAAAAAAGGAAAAAAGAAGAAGAAGCACGTGCACTGCTAGTTAAACAAAGAGCCTTCCTTTATTAGCTGCTTTGTCGGCGCAACCTGTAAACCACAGTCCGGACCTGTCAGGACTTATACCTCAGGCGGCGCAGCTGGAAGATCTATTTTAAGCAGGTGTGAGAGTGGCATGAATATATGACGCTTTGCTGTGATGCCAGCTGAGCGGAGAAGTAAAGCAGACAATGCGGTTCTTTTGTGAGACGCTACCAGTGTTTTTTTGGCAGGGAGCACAGGTCATTGCTAAACACCAGCCAGCACTGGGTGTGGCAGCAGGCTGAATAAATGTTGACCTCTTTGGAATAACGTGCCTGTATAAACTGTGATGAAGATGATTTGCCAATTTAACCTGCTAGAGGGGTCAGTGTGCAGTTTTTAGAAGGTAAAACAGCAGGTTCATGTTGTGTTGCAGTGAGATCCTCTCTCCTGTAGAGAGTCATTATGGATGTGTTACATCAGGTGCTGCTGAAAAAGAAAATCTATAGTTACATGTGTGAGTAACTCATGAAGCTATGTGTGGAAAGCACAGCAAGATATACTGGAGCTTATTGGATGTCAAACCAGTAAAAAGTTAAACGCAGTTTGACACTGAACAGCACACAGGTTTCATTCAAATATTATACAATGTTATTGTTCCACATGGATGAGGTAGACATTTGTACAATTCAGTATGTATTTGTCATGTTGGGCACTTGTTGGTGTCGTTTTATGTTTCCTCATTTAGCTTGGTTTTCAGTTTATTGATGACACCTGATGTCTGATTTGGTTCACCTGGTTCTTGTTTAGTTCTGCCTTATTTAGTTCCTTGGTTTTTTGTGTTTGGGTTGTGTGTTCATTAGTTTGTCAAGGTTGTCTATAAGGTAGCTTTAGTTGTCTTAGGAAGTGTGTGCTGTTCTTTGGTGAAATAAAAATCACTTTATGAAATCCTGCTGCCTCCTGTGCCTGCCTGCAATTGGGTCCTCACTCCACCAACCATGAAAGTATTATGTGTGTGAGGATATATAGATGAGGACATTAATAAAACCCAAAAATCTTTTTTTTCACAATAACAATATATAAAAGTTAAACTATTTTTAAGCCCTGCGATGGACTAGCGTCCCGTCCAGGGTGTACCCCGCCTCTCGCCCGTTGACTGCTGGGATGTCGTATTATATGGACTCATATCAGAAAACCATCTGGTGGATCGTACTTCTTTCCCTCTTTACTTTTTTTTTATGCAATGACTTGGACCCTTTTGTTAAACAATAATCCAAACATGGGCGTTATGACTTCGGTTGATCTTAGAGTTCAGCATGAACATGACCTGCACTGGGATTTAGCATTGTTAGAGGCGAGCGCTGTGCATTGGTGTTCGATAACAGCCAGGCTTCCCTTAGAGAAACGGTCATCTGGAGAGATACAGAGCCTCAAGGCCTGAGAGCCTCCTGGAGGTTCTTGCAGTTGTAACATGATCTCCAGCATTCAAGTAGGACCTGACTGCCAAAGACCTGGCACCTCACCCCAGCTTGTCTCGGCTGACTATCCAAAACACGACCTCTGAACTTGAGATTATAGCAGCAGTTTCCTGGTGCAGCTTTTGTTCCCAGTAGGAGTCTCTGAAACTGGAAGAAGTCGAGGGCACCAACCTGAACTCCTAATTTCACACTGCAGCTCTGTAAAGGTCACGGACCTTCACAGTGAGGCAATGAGGAATATTTCCTATACTTAGTCATACCTCCTGTAGTACAACATCAGCTTTGTGAGAAATAAGAGGTAGCTTCCTTCAATTGTAGCAATCGAACTCTCAGGAGAAGACGAGGAAGTTAATCTGAGTCAGAGAAGTTCCATCATGTAAACACTGACACAAATAAACCTGTGCAGGAGTAAGAGAGTAAAAAGAGACTAGCTGTGAGGCAGACTCACAGTTAAACCTCATCTGAACTCATGCTTTCATGTGAAATTGATTGGATGGGGAAGCCAAAGCAAAGCTCAAACTTGCTGGAGAGAGACAATTAAATTTCCTGCTACATATTACTTTTGTTTCCCCGCTATATCAAATCTTCCCTCGGCCTCAGCAGAAACACTTAATGGACAATTTGCTGCCTCCCACACTCGGCTCAAGTGGCTCGGACAGCGTCACTTATCTTCTGTTCATAACCAGCAGCGTCAAAAATGGGGAGGAGTCAAAGGTCAGAACACACACGCTCGTGACACAGATGGAGTGCTCAAGATGGAACGAGGGAAGAGACGTAGCGAAATGGAAGGAGACGCAGTCTTTATTCCCACAGATAAACCCAAATGGAAAGAGACCGGGCGTTCTGCTCGCGCTTCATCAAGATAAAGTGCTTCATAAATTCATCTGAGCTTTTCAGGTCGACAGCTTCTAATCCATCGCAGGGATCCCTTTGTGCTTAATGATGTGATGATATGTACAGACAGTATACTTCATGCTGCTGTGTGAAGCCTGAGGCTTTCTTGTGTGGAAACAGTGTCGGTGCAATTGACAAGGAGGCTGCAAAAAAAAAAAAAGTTACCTCATGTAGTGAGGTTTTCAAACTACCTGCAGCAGCTGTATTGTACTGTGTGCTGCTGCATCCTCATCCTTATTATCTTATATCTGTTTGAGTAAGAACTCTCCAAATATTTTTAAAGGGGAATAACAGACAGTGCAGCTGCCCAAAGAGAGGAGCTGTTTACATGTTCTCTGAGGTCAGTTTGCATTAGAAAGGATCACATAATCAGGATAATTAAACTGTCCATGCAGCAGTTAGTGTCTAAGGACATGACTTTATCCATCTTACCAGCCAGCAAATGAACTTGTATTTCATTTTAAAGCAGAGAGATAACAACTACAGATTCCTCAGCAAGACTTGCATTTGTAATGCGAAATCCAAGTTCTAGAAAAGCTGTTTATGAGTGAAAAGATTTTATCAGAAGCTATTCAGTTCAGTTAGGATCAAGTAATCCAATACTGATTCATCCTTTACTGCATTTCTATTCCATCTGCTCTGACCTCATATCTATCCGTGTAAATGTCCCCTTAAATAGGCCTGCCAAAGTATTTTTAACCTTCACACAATAACTCTTCTTGGGGTTTTTAAAGCTATTTATGATATAATGACGAGCAGTGATTCTGGACTAGATCCAAGTTTATATTCAAACCACAAATGCTTAATGATCATTTACTTTGATTGATTCTTTATTGATTACCAGAAATTACCAGAGTTATTTGTAGAACGCTTACATTGCTTGATCCTAATAATAAGACACATTTGAACATTTTTTTCAGTGGCTTTAAAGTATTCATACCAAAACAGTGTTGTTAACTATCACAGCAAATTTCTCATATTTACATCAGTGATCTGGTTTAGAGGGAACATATCATGCCAAATCCACTTTTCAAAAGCCTTTAAAACATGTTTTTGTGTACTTCCAAGTGTTTAAGATGCACAAAATCTTAGTTTATTCCTTCATAATGCTGTGCATATATCTTTATATTCTTTTTGATCGTAAGATTTAGTTTGTTTATTTTCCTCTATTGTCTGGAACAGGGCTAATATAAAGCTAAGTTACTGATTAGCAATGACCACATTGCTGTTCAAGTTTTTCTTCTGAGAAAGACATGCAAACTTTGCTCAGAGCTATAATAATGTTAAAGGAGCATCATTTAATATTCTTTGTTTCTAAAAATGAGTAACTGATGAAGTGGTTATAACTAGTGTTCCCAGTGAAATAACTTTACATTATGTAAATTAGAAAACAACATAATTGGAGAGTTTTAAGGAGAGGAGAAAATACACAGATGAATGTCCAAAATGCCAGAGCTATGCTGGAAATGATTTGCAAAGCAAATTTTACATTGTGCACCACTTAAAAAAATAAAAATAAATAAAAAGCCACATTGCAAGTTATGCTAATTAAATGTAAAAATAAATCCCTTTTGTTTTGGTTGACTTTGTTTAAAAGGAGACAAAAATCTTTTAATTTCCTTTGCTTATCAGCCCATCTTCCTTACATCCATAGTGATGAGAGAGAAAATGACAGCAAATGTTACCAGGATGATAAAGTCAAAGAGAGAAAAAAATAAAGTGACAAACTCTGTATTTTTGAAGGATGAAGACTGAGTTGGATGAAGCAGCAGTCTGGAGAAATCACGCACAATCTGTGACCCCGGTGGTGAGACAAAATGCAGCCGGGTTCTCCATGGGTACACGAGTCTCTGACTTGTCTCACTTTTCAGAGGAACGTGTTCTGTGTTTCTCTGTGGTAGAAGAATTAAACATCAAGCCAAACCAAATGGCATGACCCAGGAGAGTTTACACCCAGTTTACAGTCACTTAAACGTAGCCAAATTTACTACAGACGCCGAAAACAATAAAAAGCAAACGTGAGCCCAAATTAGAAATCTAAAGACAACAACTCTCACTGAGAGCTCCCCTGCTGATGAGCTTATTTTGGCCGTAGAGGTGGAGAACCTTTGTCTTTGATCTAGTGTGCATGTTCTGCCTCTCCATATCTCACCTCACTCTGTCTCACTTTGTGAGGCTGCCACTTCCCTCGCCTCCTCCTCTCATTTCCTCCCAGACCCAGGAGGCCGCGGGTGTGTGCGCCTGAGGTCGGTCTCCAGGGAGGATGAGGGGGTGGTGTTTACATGGAGCTGATCTCCCGTGTCCTAACACTGACTCCTCTGAGTTAAGCTGTACAGTCGATATTGACTGGATACTGACTATTAACAACACTGAAAAGGAATAAAGATGTCACAGCAAGAGGCATGAAGAGCATTTCACACTTCCACACCAGTAAATAAACAGATCTAAAAGTATAAAAACTATTTTTTTTTTAAAGTAATGCATACAATTCTGGATCTCTGAGTAAACCCCCTCAATACAGTGCAGATGCTTTGGATGCTCGGCTCTAAAAAGGTTGTTTTCATATTTTCTGATTACACCATTCAGTTTGATTGCTATAAATTGCCTTTATGTAGCTTCAGTGGAAGAATACCACAAGACAACCCAATCAAAA
The DNA here is from genome assembly GCA_037177335.1 of Kiunga ballochi. Taxonomy (NCBI): domain Eukaryota; kingdom Metazoa; phylum Chordata; class Actinopteri; order Atheriniformes; family Pseudomugilidae; genus Kiunga; species Kiunga ballochi. Next base: position 21,079,149 of record JBAMIG010000006.1, on the reverse strand, counting down.
GTGTTTACCAAATGTAAGCACAGAAGTATAAAGCTAAAGAGCTTCTGTGCAAACTAATGATGAAGAAAGAAAAATCAAAAGCTTAAACTTCACACAATTAGTGAAGCATAAAGCAAACACCAGAGAGTGAATATGAATCAAAGTGAGCAAAAAACAGACACACATATTTTAGTGGTAGATATGAAAGGAGACAGACTTAAACTCTCTGCATGGCTCATTACCAGTGGGTTTATGGTAAAATAACTCAGCCATCTGATAAACTTTAAGTCCTCCATTTTAAAGAACAAACAAATGTTTCTCTGCAGACTGAGACACTTTGACATTTTTCTTGGTTAGCGTGGCTCAGAGTCAGAAATATGGGCATACTGAAACAATCATGTTGTATCAGGCCACCACCATTCGGGTGGGTTCAGAATTTGCCCGTGCACCTGCAGAAAAATACGTTTTATAAGTTGTAGAGTGCATCTCTAAATCATCTGCTGCCTGTTTTAAAACTGCTTTCTTTTATTTATACATGGAGAAAAAGACTCTTCGTGCTTAACAAAGGTTACCTCAGTGCATGCTTTATTGTTCACTATCCATCATAGATAGAAGGCGCAGAGTCCTCCTTCCTGTTGTTTAGTGTTCTGTTGATGTGTGCTGTAACAGTGTGTCATGGCCTTTGGGTAACCCCTCTGTTTTGCCATCGGTGAAATAGCACAAGCTTTCCTCGCTGTCTTCTGCTGCAGGGATGCCAAAGTAGGTTATTTATAATTGTTTTCAACTAAACTGGTCCAGTTACTTGTAACTTAAAGTAGTGCATAAGTCTACGGTTTATTATTATAGTTATTTCTCAAACTAAACAGAAGAAGATCAGCTAACAAGGCACTCGGGTGCAATACTTCTTCTAAGCTCAAACTAGCAACCTTAGTCTCTTATCAATTGTTTTACAGTCTTGGGATGCATGATATGATGAGACTAACATCTCCACTGATCTCGCATCTGGCTTAGCTGGATAGAGGGATTTTGCAGGCTTCATCCAGAAGTCACGAAAGAGGCACTGAAGAGTATAGCAGAGGTAACCTAATCTTACAAAAGTTCCTGCTGTGCACATGAACACGGCCTCTCTCTTTTCGACATCCCCGCGGTGCTCCAATGATCCGACTCTGTACCATAGCAGAGCGGGCTCTGATTAACACTCTGTCTGCTGACCCTGAGAGCTGCCCAACAGCTTTAAATCTTCAGCGCCTGCAGGGATTCAAAGACACAGAGGATGAGGTCTCCTCAGGGCACATCACAGACTTATTCACACAGAAGAGGAAGGAAGGTGGAGGGAGGCAATCCTGGCTACATTTTCTCTCATGTCTTTTCCAATGCGCAGTTCCATAGACAGACAGAGTAACATCCATCTGGAGATTATACCGTTCCAGACTGTCTGAGTCCAACGTGAAGACAGAACTAGTCTTCCAGAGATAGCAGGTGTGGTAAAGACACAGAATCCTATTTTCACCTGCTTCTGATCTCACTGTTTTATCCTGCAGCCCCATGAGTACCTTTACACAAACACCTGCTACTGCACTCTAATTAAACTGTATATTATTTTTTAACATGCCATTCAAAAGTACAATTATTCAAATTGATTTCACTAGAGATTTCAGAAAGCTAATTTAGTGTATGAGCTTTTATGTTCATAATTTCAGTAGATTTGAAGGATCTAACAAAAAAAAAAAAACAGGTTTAGTAATTGGTATGATTTTCTACAATAAAACCTTTATAAAGTGAGAAATTATAAAGTTTACTAATGCAAAACACATATTGTGTTGATAAACATAGCTCATAACATTTAAAATTTAAGCATTTATTAACTAAAGTGACATTTTACAAAGTCACACCATGTCTTTATTATCATTTTAAGCCTTATTTGGTTCATCCAAAATCATCAAAACCCTCATTTAACATTAATTTTCCTATGCATGCAGGATTTATGTCACATATAGTGACAATACTATTTGATGACATCTGGTAATTAGCAAATCCAAAACTACCATATTTAAATATAACTTAAACATTATTCACAGCCAAAACACATCAGAAAAGTGTTGAAACCTTTGTGAATTTAGTAAGACAATGATAGAGCTGTTAAAAACCTTCTTTAACTTATTGTGAATCGACATAACACCTTCCAACCTCTCATGTATTTTAGTAAGGAAGATACTGAATTGTGGGAAACGAAAGTCAAAAAATACATTTTCAGCTACTATCTTGTGGTAGGGATACTATAAACAAAAAGTAGTTCCTGCATCTGTTTTTACATATTTCACTGTATGTTTAAAATAATACATTTTGCTTTCAATCTTTCATGTCTGGATCCTGAATTCGGCTACCATCCATGCCAACACCTTCAATACGTTGAGTCCCTTGCAGAGGTTATATACTTGTACCAGGGGATTTTAGCGTGAAGGGGCTAGCATCTAGTGTCACATGGAAATAGATATTTCCTGGGTCAGGCACTTCTGGTTATTAGCAGTTCTGAGCAGGCAGCATCCACAGAGTTAAAAGTGATAAATATTGATATTTCCATTTTCATTAAAGATTTTCATTAATTAGGATGCAATTTTAACAAGACATTTCCAGCAAAAATAAGCAATGTCTATAGAATATACCAAAGGTCTGTGTTATAAACCAAAATAAAGGAAAAATGAGGAAATATTTCTTTTTAGTTGGTAAAAAAGCTACAAAAGAAATACTCAGGATAATTTTGCCATCCTCAGCCAAGGAAGTATCTTTTATCTAATCTCGTAAGTCACCAGTTAAGCGATACCATTTGCCTGCTTTTTAATGCCATGAACAACAATGGAGCCACTGAGGAGCTGTATTAAATGAATACAGCTCTGAGATCAAACAAAAAGTCAGCTTTTCATCTGCCACATCTGGCTGCAGTTGCCAGTATTGTTGTATAATTGCTCAGACTCATTTTCAGTGAAAATACAGCTTCTCACATCAAGTATACTTCTTATATATTTCATGTGGGAAGCCCATTAGTCCTAATTTTGACACACTTTAATGCCTACACATGAACTCATAATCAATTTTACAACAAAAAATATTCTGATTTAATTTATTTCTAAAACTATATATAATTAAAATGTCTTGATGTTTATTCAGCAGCTACAGTATATATCATCATGTAATCGTTCAGTGGCTTACAATAAAGACTTATTAAAGATGAAAAGATTTTTGTTAAGATGTTTCAGGAGACCGCGACCCCGTTAGGGACAAAGCGGTAGATAATGGATGGATGGATGTTTCAGGAGAAACTGGCCTCAGCTGAGTACAATCACATAGTCAGGAGACCAACTGAGGTGTAGAACTGTCATGGGTCACGTGTCAACAGGACACTTAAAGTTCAAACTTTAGGCTGAAGTAAACCTATAAGCTCTTACTGCATGGTAAGTCTGCACTGCAAGCAGCAGCAGGTGTGACACATATAAAATGTGATCTTTAAATTTGGTTATGTTTTTCTTTCTTTGACTTTTAGTGTTGTGGTTTTAACAGCTTGAGTCAAGAGCGAAGTACAAAGTATCTGTGTGTTTCTGTGTGAATGTGTGTGTGTGTTTAAGGAACAGGGGCAGTAAGAGAAGCTGCCAGGGAAAATCGAGGACATTGCATGCTACTTTCTTCCACCTCAGATTTTCCCCTCTTTCTCTTAGTCTGTGTTTCTCTTGTCTCCTTTATTTCTACGGCTGACCTGCTTCTCCTCATGCTTGCTGAATATTCCTGGATGTGAAGAAATTATGAGAATCTCCTGACCTCAAAAAATGAAAAACTGTTAAATAACTCATGACTTGTGGTTGTCTGCCCATTTTATGACCATCAGATACAATCTAGTGAAAGATATGCCACAAAATAATTCTTAGAAATAGTCACCGTTCTTGCAGCCTCAAGCGATTCCAGTTAACATAGTCTGAAATTATTGTGTAATCAGAATCCCTTTTGGCATGTTCATTATTTTACCACCTGTATTTTATATCACATTTTTAGTTTAGCTTTGTGAACGACTCCTTTCTGTTCTTAGCTGCATTTTTACTTCTGTGCTTTCCATCTCAACACCCCTTTCTGAGGTATTTGTGCCAACAGTTGCAAAATCCAAAGGCTTTCCCCATCCCACCATGTTGGACCAGACTTCTCTGTTGACATCCGTCGCTACAGGATACTATTTCACTGACTTAACGAATTTCAGATGGGGAGCTGTTATTAAGTGGTCTGTGATGGAGACCTGCTCCTGTTTACTGATGCCGCAGGTATTTATATCCTCTAAATACAACTTCTAAGAGTAAGCATCTCACTGTGGTTATTATGTCCAAATGGAGGATACCCCCCCCTTCTCCACCTCCTTTAACCACACACAACTGTCAGCATCTGCATGTTGGACTCTACGATCCTCATGGCTGCTCTCCAGTGGTTGATCTTGACTTTTGACTTAACTCTAAAACGTAAACCTTTGTCTTTTGGCAAAGCAATTGTGCTTGTTGAATATTTAGCATGTGTCTGGGCTTGATGGGTTTTCCATGTGCTCATACTCTCGAATGCCAGGAGGAAATATCCCAGATGCTAAACAAATTTATGGTCTCTGTGACTGTGCATCATTTGTGGTATTATCTCCATAAGGAAATGCTGCTCAAGTCGTGGTGAATGTATGTATTTGCAGAGTTTACAAAATGCTCTTTTAGTTATAAATTAACCGACACAATAACTGTCATCCCTGAAATCACTAAAGGGAATTGAGCTCTACACTTTCCAAAGGGGTAAAAAAAAAAAAGCAGAAGTCTGTTTTGCCTCATGAACAATGAATGTCAAAAACAGCCTTTGAAAATAAAAGAATGCAAGCCAGAAAGCAAATGAATAAGAGCTTGGATAAGCCTGAAATTACAGCCTAAATGAAGCAATCAGTAAGGTTCAGATAACTTCAGAACCTTCTGGGACAAGGAGGCTCTAACAGTGATCCATCTGTCAGAAATGTCCCTCCATACGAACATTTGTCATGTTATGATTCAGTATTGAGAGTGTCTGGCATGAGGTGGTATCTCTGTGATCACAGATATATGCTGGATGGACACAGCCAAGCCACAGGCCCTGTCTGAGTCCTGACCCACTGTGATCTGTGTGGCTCAGTGGCTTTTCAACACGGGTTTCCTAAACCTCAGAATGTGATCCACATAAACGGAGCATCTAAACGGCTGTGTCAGGAGAAACTGTAAGAAAAACATTACGTATGAGGAACTCAAGTAATATAGCTTTAATGAATAGACTTAAATGTGTATGGAAAGGGAAGCATCCACTGTGCCTTGTGGCTTTACTTTGCTACATTTGAATTAAAACTTCACCAAAGTCCATTTTGCTTATGGTGTGGGGTAATTTATCCAATATAGAAAGCTCACACTTTTTCAAAGCAACTTGCAGTAAAAGAGAGAACAAGAAAAATGACAGTAGCAGTTCGGCTTTATACATTTCTGCCATTAGGCAACATAAAACCGTTCAACGATCCGGATCAAAGTATCTCATCTTAATGTGCTCGTGTGCAGACCCTAAACAAAAAAAGATCCCAATTTGTTTAGATAATCTCACTGCAGGTTTTCAGCAGACACATTCTTTTACAGTGACTGTGGATAGTATGACGGAGCGACTGAAACCAAACCAGACTCTGGCTCAGCTGCCAGGGTTGTGGATGCACAGGCACACGTGTGCAAAACCCAACCTTTTGCCATAATAAAAGGATCAAATTCTTACATATTAAATATTTCAATAATATTCCCAATTGGCTTTACAAAGAGTTTTTTTTTAAATCCCATTGCCACTATCATATGTAAACATTTGAATCCAATTATTTGATAAAATTCAAGCAATTTTGGGCAACAGTGTCAACAAGAGAGTTGATTTCATAGAATTTTGAAAAACTCTATGATTTGAACCTGTAATGTTATGAGCTTAATCAGCCAGCAATACAGAGATAAAAGAGATGGGAAAGGAAACTGTGTGTGCTAAGGTAATCCACATTACTTTCATTGACAGTAGGAAAAAAAAAGTCCTGTGAAGACCCCATGCTATTCTCTGGGCTCAATCGAAAGTATAAAATAATTCTTTAAAATGACTTATGAGTGGTTTATATTCCACATGCAACACAGAACATTCAGTTTGAGGAAAAAAGGAGAAGCTGCTGCCAAACTGTTTGTGCCACTTTTACATCAGATAGATTTGCACTTTGTCAGCATAGTGTCTCAATCGTCGAACGTTAATGATGCAACACAGTGTGTTGCAACCATTTGTCAGAGACGCAGGCTGTGAAACTGTCACACATAGAAATGACTGGAAGTAAAAAATTTTAATATTTGCCCATCTCTGGAACGGCTATAAAATTTTTAAAGTAGTTCTGGCACATATTCCCCATCAGAATAGCTTGCATCCCCCTAACCAAGAGTACTCTGACAGCTGTCTTCTACAGACGAGAGATTAAGTAATCACACTTCACACAGTCCCACTTTTCAGGAACAGGTTATGCTGTTATGTATGCTTGATGATAATAGTCTTTTAGTGAGCTGTTGTATGAATTGTTGTGACTACTGTGATTGCACAAAAACTGGTTGGCTGATATTACTACATTTTATGTGTGGTTTCAGATCCTTTTTTCCTAAAAAAAAATACGTTGAATTAGTGTTTAGCCTCCATTCCCATTTTTGTCACAACCAATGAGTCCAGTTGAGACACTTAAAGAAGCTACCATCTCATCTTCTATACTTTATATGACTTTTAAACTGATTCATAGTAGACTCATGGATGCTTTATGAGAATTTTACTAACTGAGAAATAACTAATGCTTTTTAAAAAAAATATTTCCCAATGATATGATGATATGATTGATTTTCTCATCTTATTAAAAATAAAAAAGAACCTTTTTTTGGGTGGCAATTTGGATAATAAATAAGCAGCCGGTGTTTTATGTATGACTCTAAACTGATCACATAATGCAAAGTTTACTGTGAAGATCTCCATATTTGCTACTGCGTGCTCCTCTGAGTGCTTAGTAAAGACTTTAGAATAAGATAATGTGCAATAAGAGCCAAAGCTGCTCAAGTCTCACAGTAGATGTAACGGTTTTTAATCCTAATGAGAGCAAATTGAATCAAATCCAGTTCTGCTCCCAAAAGTACATTTGTTGATCCACAGCTCAGGCAGTCAATGACTCTCAAAGGCAAATGCAAGCGTGCACCCGACTATTAATTTTTCCCATGACTATAAAACTTCTTCAAGAAGCTGAAACTTTTACTTATGCTTCACCGTAAGACATGCTGCCAGGAAAGCAGGACTCCTAATATGAGAAGGCAGTAATAACAACAACGGTAAAATGTCCACATCCTCTCTGTAGTCATAAATAATAAAAAAGCCATCACATTTTTTCTTGTACCTGTCAATACCCTTACATGTGGAAGGAGACTATGTTCTAGGCATTGCACTTAACCACAAGACAGGCTCTCTTTCTGCACACTATTAGCTAGACCTTGACCTGCTCCCTAAAGGCCAGAGGTTCAGAGGTGGAGTGTTGTGAAAGCACCCGCTGTCACTTATAGCACTTCCTCTTCTACGCACATACACACACGTATTGCTGTTTACAGATACAGAGGGCAGCCCTGCTTTAGAGAGTCCCATCAGACACTTCAAGCAGCACTTTAATGAACACCCCCCCCCACACTCCTCTAAAACCCAGCCAACCCAGCCTTGCGGCACACTCCAATGTTAGCGACTCAGCATGTTTTTAGGCATGGTGTGGACGCACTCTCAATCATCATTAGGGGTTTTGCAGAGTCCTGGGGTCTGGGCAACGTGCCAAGATGTGTAAAAGTTTCCATGAGGAATGCCTTCAGTTGCCTTCAGCGGCATCAGAGGTGGACAGAGATCCTTTTTATCTCGCAAGGAGGAAGCGAAGAGGAAAAGGAACTAACAACCATTCTGTTTCCAGTTTGAGACAAACCAAAGCGTGCAGAGTTGCAAATGCACCAACCTTGAATTGAACAGGAAACAATCAGAAGCTAAACTACCCAACAACACCAGGCAATCAGTGCACATATGTCAAATGTCAGAAATCGGCAAAGGCAGCATTGTGCTCTGTTTTCCTTTTTTTTAATTGTAGGGGAATAAGAGCCCTCTGTTTCTCAGAGAAGCAGCTGGTTGAAATCTGGCTCACTGATTAGCACAAGTTCCTTTGCTGTCGGCTGCATTCAGCTATTTCGTGATATCACCCATCACAGCAACAGCTAATATAACAGGACACCCTACGTCAGCTTTAAATGGCCAGGACAGACAGCCACTGCTTCTGCTACACGCACACTCATACACACACACACACCCACACACACTTATCCATTGTAAAATTCTATTATCACCAGAGAAAGCATTCTAATGGAATGTTTTGTAAAGCCTCATATGGGCTGTTTTTCCTTAAACTCTGTACGTAAGTGATCGTTTAAAACAAGAAGGGGGTATGATGTCATCAGAACTGTTCTCAAAATAAATTTGACATAACATGCCGTCATTTCAACTTTTCTTTTTTTAGATTTAATTAGCCTGAATCACAAGGCAAATGTAAATGCTGACATACCCTGATGTCATTTGTCTGCCATTTTCTGGCTATCACTTGCTAGTAAAATTCAGATAGTGGTCAGTGAGTCAGTAACTCATGGCCCAGAATACGTTTTATATGAACCCCACAATGAATGTGAGTCAACAATGCAACAAGGCATAGTACTCTAGCAGCGGGTGTTTCATCTTTTTCTTCTATTCCCTAAACCATCCTGTGGCTTTACATTTAGCAAAGAACGACTGAGGCAGACGAGAGCTGTCAGTGGGTGAAAATGGGTGATCCAACAGCAATCTGACAGTTTTATATGAAGTCTCTTTACAGATACCAGAATCACAACCTCATGATTTTTTAAAAATCTCAGTGAAGGAGAGAGTTGAACAGTTTGCAAAGGAGACTGTGTATGGCAGTCTTGGGGCTTTGCACTTCAGGTTCCATACTAACCCAGTTCCTTGCGGTACAGTAGCTCACCGTTGATAAGTTGAGTGATTTCTCAGAGGCTGTGTAAAACCTGGGCCTGGCCACAGAGACACATTTCCTCTGGCTGATGAGAGCCGGAGGCCTCAGTATTCAAGCGTGGGAGGTGCACAACTCTTGGGGAAGATCAAGTGTTCTCCCGCAGATTCCAAATCACTGGCCCCCCAATTGCTGAGGAGGGGAGCTTTACTACACGGCTGGCGTTAAATCACCCGCCGCTGTGGTGAGGTCATCCGCTTGCCTTCCTTCTCTAATGGAGCGCTGACTCGCTAACATACAGCCGTAATGCGTGTGAACGGGGAGCAGTGCACCCTGCGAGCTGCCTTCCGATCTTATTTATTTTAGCTTAAGGCTCATTTGAGGTGCCTGGGAGCAGCAGATGCCTTTGCAGTATGCTGTTACCACCACACACTTACCGGGTCTCCAGCAGCTCACCGCAGATGCTCGCGCAGACGTTATGTGATGCAAAACGGCAGCACGCTGAGGTTTTCAAGGAGCTGCTTCTCTGTCCTTGGTGAATCAATACACATTCCTTTGTGTCTCTAATGCAACTGTAATCACTGGCTAGATACATTTGGCCACCAGGCTGCAGGAAGACTGAGCTCGTAAAGTGACAGGGAATGGAGTGGTGGGGAAGATAAACAAGATTACCTGATTCAAGCTGCATTAGAACTGCTTTGAACATTTGGTTCGGCTTCATAATGCTGGTGTAAAACGACTTCTTGACTGCCGTTTTACGATAAAAAATGTTATTTCACTTCATCCAATTAATACTGAAAGGTAAGCTTCTTCCCGTCATGGCCATTAAAAACAATGAAAAAGAGTCTGAACTGATCGGTGATGTTTCAAATTACATTTCCAGACAATCCAGCCCAGTGAGAAAGCGGAATAAAAATGGAGGATTTAAAATGTGTTTCAAGTGCTGACAACAGAGCTGTCTGTATAGTCTTAATGAAATGAGGACTAATGGGACTCATCAAGACTGACTGAACAGCTGACAACTGAAATTCAACTCAATTACACTTTAGCAATACTCCCCCCATGCCTTTCCCCCCCTCCGGTCTGTGAGTTGTCGAGCGAAATGCGAATAAAATGAACCCATGGTAGAGCACAAGCACACACGTAAACAGATTAATGTGACATTAGATGTACAGGAAAAGAGATGCTTTTGAGTTCAGGGTGGAGGTGTCGTCCCCCCCCCCCTTACCCGGCATAAGGATGCAGCCGGATTTTTGGCATTTCAGACGGGCAGATTGCCAAGGATATGGCCCATTTATGTATATCATAACAAGTGCAGCCTCTGCTAATACAGATAACAGGTTGCTGACCCGAGAGACATTATGTGAGATGGGCACAGGAGGCAATAAACCCGACCATATGGTCCCTTGGGTGTGACTGGTTTCATTGCCGGAGGGAGACCAGTGACCCTGCAGTCTCCCCTGATGACGACAGCCACATGGTGTCGACTCCATGGGGAGAAGAAGGGAAAACAAAGCCTTTCCCTCATGCCTTTCTGCATCCCTCCTAGAAATATAAGGGGGAAAACGGTTTGGTTCAGGAAACCCCTACCTATTGTTTTGCTTCCTTCATTAGTGGTTGTGTCAACAGTTTGGCTTGCTACGCGTGTGCCACTGTTTTTGTTCTGCTGCACCCCAGCTGACCTCAGCCCTCAGATGTTTTGACAGATTGTTTCAAAATCCCATCAAGGCAATTTGGCGTTTTAAAGTAAAGCAGCTACTTGGACAACATAAGCTGGGCTGAATGTTAGACCAAAAGCAAATAAATCTGCTGGGTCTAAAATTAAACAAATGTGACGCAAATCTGCAGCCAGAGTTTCATCAGGAAATACTGAAAAACCCAGCATGAGTGTGGTTGCAGATAAGGAAAAAGGTGGTAAATGTAGTGTGTTGCGTAAACACACTACTGAATATTAAGATCATCAAGGGTATCTTTTAAATCAAGAAATTCTAAATGTGTCAAATTATTATCTAATGGATCTGTTCATCTGCACAAACAACACTTACCATCATCTAGGTACATCTGGTCCAGTTCCTGTGGCTCCTGCTTGATGGTTATGGCCATTGATGGGGGACTGGCATCCTCAGGTAGTAGGCTGGGTGGGCTTCCTCCAGCCTGTGCTGAGCCGACTACCGCTTGTGCCTCACTGGGACTGTAGGCCTGAACAAACGGGCTCTCTGCAGACCCACCGGGAGTGGAAGGGTGGGACACTGGTGAGGAAGAGGGGCTGCTGTTGGCATAGATAGGGTGGTAACCATGGGTCGCTGGGCTGTTGAGGTGATTGGAACTGCTTTGAGACTGGAGCATCCCTACAGAAGAATTGTGATCTGGCGATGTTGAGTGGGCAAGACTAGGGCAGCCAGGAATCTCCTGAACTGGGGGCACAGCATGGGTGGGGCTACTGGGGAGGCACTTGTTGTATGCCACAGGGGAGAGATCATGCAGGGTAGGGCTGGAGCTGGGGGATGATGGTGGAATGGCAGCATGGCAAGGTGGGCAGGGAGGGTAGCCACCAACAAGGCAGGCGTCGGTATCAGCCACAGGCATGATGGAAGTGAGCCTGGGCTGGCCGTAGTACGGCTTCGAATGTATGGACAGCCCAACAGTCCCCAGAGAATCATATTCATCATTGGGTTCTGTCTTTATTATCGGCACTGGAGGGGGAAAAGAAGCAGAAAGAAAAGTGGAGATGTTAAAAAAAAAAAACGTGCAAGGAAGCCACGTGGCGCAGTGAGTGCGTGAGTGAGAATGGTGTGCAGGCACAATGGCAGCCTTAGTACCTTCCATAATCCAAACAAACATCAACCAGTGGATACAGGCTGAGTATCAACTTGGCTGGATTTTCTTGCACAGGGAACCCTCACATCTCCTCACCACCACCCATCTTTACCACTCCATGAAAAAAAAGTAAGGGGGAAAGAAAAATGGATGAATCATCAGTGTGGAAAGCCACAGCTGGCTCTAATAATGAATAAGACCTATTTACTTTGGACTCTCCTCCAGCTCTGATATCCAATAAAAAGTACTTTAAAGCACTGAACTGCTGCTGGTGCTGGAGGAGCCCAGGACCCCCAGGTTTCCTACACACTCTAGGAGTAATTGTTTCTCTCTGGGCCAAAAGATAGGGGGAGAGTGAAAAAAAGGAGATGATTTGATTTTGATTAGGCTGCCTGAGCTCCTTAAGAGGCTGCTGAGCTGAGCCTGTGGTTTCAAGAGCATGAGACCTCAGCTAATGCAGGAGAGTGCTGTGACCCTACTTGATCATCCTGCCTTCGCTCTTCGAATTTCTCATCCAGTGCAGACTGTCTCCACTGCTTCCTGATCAGCTCTGACAGGCAGGTATCGCATGCTTTCTCTACGTGATCAAGAAAATTGAGTCTACACAGATCAAAAACAGAGGTGCGTATGCAGAGCGGGCTGCGAAATGGAGGGAGGTCCATGTAAACAAACTCTCTGATGAGTTATTATAGAAGTGCGTATGCACAGACAGTGCCAGGGCAAAACTAACAGGCTGATGTTAAGATACCCTGAAGCACAGCAAAGTCTTCTGAGTCACAATGGACACACTGTTTCTATTTCTACACATTGTTAAAATGTGTTAATGGGTGTGGTAGCATTTGATGCCAAGTATAAAAATGTTTTTTTGGGGGGGGCTAAATTTGACATTCACTCAACGTCCTACAGTTGTCATTATGAATAAGTTGTAATCTAAAGTGTTTGCTGTTGTACACAACATCGCAACAACAAAATGGTCCAAATGAAGTGTGTATGTCATATAACTGACTGTTTTTCAGCAGGTTATTATTTCTTTTAGCTGGATTTGAAGAGACATTAATCACGCTTGTTGCCTCTGGGGTGCTGAGCTACAGTGGAGGGAAAACACAGCAGGGAGCACATTTACGTCAGCCTGTCTGCTATAAGAGCCCAGGGAGCAGGCCCCACTGTAAGGCAAGTCCCATGATGCATTGGCTTCGACAGCCACGGGAGTAGAGAAGTCATATGATCATAATATATCTACAACCACTTCCTTTTTTCTTTTAAAAAGAAATTTCTTTACTTCTCTTTCAGTGTGAATGGATAACAGAATGCCAATGATCCAAAGGTCTGATGTCATGATTGTTGTGTGGAAAAAATAATTAAAAAAAAGAAAAAAAATCTTTGACACAGGTACTGGATTGCAGTCTCTAAGTAGAAGCATATTTTTGCTTTTATTTTTTTTTCTAATGAAAATTGCTTCAATGAATAAAACCTTGCACTCTCATTGGGCTTGCTGGAATCTACTGATTTACTGATGTGTGTGTATGAAAGGTTTCCTGTGAGCAAAATGAGGGATATCATCACAACATACTGTATATGCTTTCAAGGTTGAACTGGAAATACTAATACAAGCTACGTTCACTCATTTATCAGTAATTATAGTGCTAAAAAAACCCTTATAAATATAAAACTTATACTGACCTGTTATATTAGACAAATACTCTAACCACAGAGAAACTATTGTAATTCCCTGTGTAATTTGTGACTGAGAGAGGCAGCATAAAAGGTCTAATCACTTTAGAAATGAAGAACCATTTTATAAATAAATAAATAAATAAAAATACTAAATAAATAATAACATATGACCATGAAACGTTGAAATAAGGTAACATTATTGTGTAGTATAGTTAATTATTCTTAATAACCTTTTCTAAATATTTTATCCGGATTATGTTCAGTTTATCATACTTTTTAAATAAGGGCCTTTTTATTTGATTTGTTAAGATTTAATTAAATAACACGTTTTTATTTCATCATGCCCTTTTCCAAAGTGGTTTATTTATTTCTTAATAAATTTAGACATATTTAGACTGATGGTGAATTTTTAGTCATAATTCTTTTATCATAGGCTGCAACAGATATTCTCTCTTTTGAGTCAGTGTTTGAGTTGAGCAAATAGATTCACCAGGTGAGTCCCAACTTCAGTCGACTACTATTTCCTCTCAAGCTGTGGGTTATGGCTCAGTTTTGATTCGCTGCACATGCTTTTCTCTCCCTGTCTGGCTCTTTCCCCAGCTGTCTCCTTGTATTAAACTAATCAGATGTGATTCGGGTATTTTACCGATCACTTGTTTTTTCTGATGGGGGAAGAAAGGAGGGGGGTGTAGATGAGTCTATGTAGCTGTTTCTTTTATTTTGGCAATGGTCAATTTTCTCCAAGACATTTTTATCATTGGGATAATCAAGAAAGATGCAAACAATTCTTTTATTTCTTTTTTCTTCTTCTCTGTATTTTTTTTAAAGATGGACCTGTTCCACATTTATAATGGAGCAGGTGGTAGTTCATTAACTCCAGGTTACCTTGTGCACCATCTCCTACTGCGTAAGCAATCTGGTCACCCAGCCTACTGTGGGGTTTAGCGAACTGTAGGTGAGTCTGGCAAAGCTCAAAACTAGGCGGAGGGGGTTCTTCTGTCATCTTAAGAACACAACTTGATATTTCTAAGGAAGCTCCAAACAGCCTATAAAAAGTATGGGGTTCCCAGAAACTCTTTGTCTGAGTTTCCGTTATTGCCGGAACTTTTTGGCCTTTGTTGTTTAATGCGGTTAGTAAAAACTGTTTCTTATTTTTTAGGAACAACACGTCATGTCTCTACTCACGCAAGAATGATTGGAAGGGAACTTGGAAAAGGAAGGCTCATTCTGGGAGCCAGAAAACAACAGTTGGATCTGCATCTCAACATCAAGGTTGAGAACTTCGGCCAGAACCACAGAAGCTACTGATGATAGATCTTAACTGGGAATGTCTTCTTGATACAATTATCGTTATTTTCCTTCTGGGCAGTTAAATGTTGACATAACTGACTCAGCTGTTGTGTATTTTCGTGAATTTTACTTTAGTATATTCCACAGGAATTGAACGTTTATACAATCAGAAAAAAAAACGTATCTCATTATAAGACTATTTCTCCACAATTAGAAAAAAAATACATTCCTATTTACAATGACACACAAAAAGTATTTAAAGGAGGCATGTTTACCAATTATTACATCAGCATTCCTTCTAATGGCACTAATGAATCAATTCTAAACTTTTTTTTAAGAAAAATGGATGTTTTATTTAACTGAATATAAGCTTTTCAATGTTCAGCTGGTCATAGCTGTATTAATTCTCCTATTCTCGATGCACTAAATGTTCTTCATGTTTTCTGTGCTGCTTTTCTCCCTACTTAACATTTGAGAAACAAGAAAACAGAAAAAAAAAACATTTGACTTTTTTCTTGTACAATATAGGCCTAAAGGACATATCTTGATACCAGACTATGTTGAGTGAAAATAGTTTTTTAAGGCATTGTTGCTCATTGCTCATAGTCAGATAATCATCATGATGGGAGGTTTCTGCAGTGCCATCTTTGGCCTCAAAGATCTAGCAGGATCCCATGTATCTTCTCTCAGTATACAGTGATCCCTCGTTTATCGCGGGGGATACGTTCCAAAAATAAGCCGTGATAGGTGAAATCCGCGAAGTAGTCAGCTTTATTTTTTACTGTTATTTTACAATGCAATACTG
>JBAMIG010000006.1:21030075-21054552 GCA_037177335.1 Kiunga ballochi | reverse complement strand
ACACCCTGGACGGGACGCCAGTCCATCACAGGGCTAACACACAGAGACGAACAACCATACACACTCACACCTATGGGTAATTTAGAATGACCAATCAGCCCATCCCCAAGGTGCATGTCTTTGGACTGTGGGAGGAAGCCGGAGTACCTGGAGAGAACCAACGCTAACACGGGGAGAACATGCAAACTCAGAAAAGTTCCCGGTTGGAGTCCTGCCCACACCAAGGCTTGAACCGGCAACCTCCTTGCTGTGAGGCCACTGTGCTAACCAACTGCGCCACCGTGCAGCCCTGTTTACATATCAAACGTTTATTTTCCATTTTATTGCCTTTCTGCTGCTTTTGCTTTTAAAGAAACGCTTCAGTAATTTGCACACAGCCAAAGAGGTCAAGCAAGGGATTCTCAGTGATTGAACCCAGAGATACAGCTGCTTTCACCTCAGAAGCACCTGACCGCTGCCAATCTGAAAGCTGGCGAAATTGGAGAAGTGTAAGTCTGCTTCAGATTGTGAGGCTTCTGTATAAATTATGACCTGACAGTCGATTCTTGAATAGTTTATAGTTGGGAAGTGAGTTATTCTTAGTGTATAACAAGGAAAGCAAGAGTGGACATGACCTAGAGCTGTACAGGCAGAGAAGGACAACGGTCAGAGGATTTAAATATCATCCTGTTATCACTAGTTCAGTTGTGTGGCATTCAATGTGGTGATGATCTAAAGATTTAGAATGATGGCTGAAGGATCATCCAGATTTGGCCATTTTTCTTTAAAAAAGGCATTGTTATTTTTTACAATAGCAAAAGCCTTGTGTTTCACATCTGCCTCAAAAAGAGTAGTAATAGCTCACTGACTTAAAAAGATTCTTAGTAAATCATGTTTTCTACTTTAGTGAAAGTTTTAAATTTAGCTTGGGTACTTTACTAATGCTTACTATAAAGGTTTGTGTAATAAATAATTTGTATAAGCTAACTGACTCAGTAAAGGACAGTTGCGTTTTCTTTCAAATACTGTTTGCTCCGGTTTGCTACATATAAGTACTGATCAGTCCAGCCATAAATATGCATACATCCATACCAAATTATTTAATAATTCACTCTATTAGAATCTGTAGTAATCAGATATTTTATTATATTGTTTGAACTTCAGCTGCAACATATAGCCTACATCACACTGCAAACATGTCAAGTATGACACCAAAATCTGTCAATTTTTAAAGTCAACATGGACATCATGCCTAAAAATTAACAGTAAAGCTGATTCAGTGTGTGACTGCAGCTACCACTAGCTAATATTTGCAGGAAATTATTGAAACTTTCTTCTACAATGGCATAGCTCATTCAGCAAATAATAGTCCTCAGACATCTCAACTAGGAAGAGGCTATATTCATTTTCTGCCTATACAGAAACTTTCTTTTTATTTGCTTTATTCAGCCAAAGACTAAGCAGGTTGAGGATATTTTAATTTTGTCGCTGGCTTTTGAAATAAATCCAATGTGGCTATTGTGGCTCCAAAAACTATACCATGGAATTACTTGATAATTTCACAAATCTGTAGCCTGAACAGGAGTAAAGGTGGGCCATTTCCCTAGGAATTTACACTGTAAAGTTTAGAAAGTTTATATATGCCAGATGCTAAAAGACAATGTAGACAATAACGTCAAAATAACATCATATTGACCAATTTGTTGGATGTTTAAACTCACTCAAAGTAGACGCATAGGCCCAAAATACAATTCATATAATTTTGTAAAGACTGGGTTCTTTAGGCTATGGCAACTCAAACATTTGTGCCTGCTGCCAAAGCTTCTTTACATGAGAATATTAATAACAACCAAAGCTTACTATAGTGGACTTACAGTCCTTATGATACAGACAATGCAGACACAGATTAGGCAGTAGCTCAAAATTCTCTCTGAAGCCGGGAGAAGATGTGGAGATGAGTAGATTGACCAATCTGTGTGGCGCTGCTGAGCTCCAGGCAATACTCCAATCCACCCAATGTAAAAACTATCCAGCTCACTAGGGAATTCCCTCACCTCCCCCCTCTGAGTGCAGGCTTTCCCCATCCCTCTCTCCCTCTCTCTCTCTCTCTCTCTGTTTGTCTGTCTGTCTCTCTATTTTCCCTGCCTCTAGCACTGATTCCACCCATGGAAAGCAGGGCAAGCCAGAACACACACTGCAATAGGTGCGTCAGGTATGTCTCCCTACTGATGTGCCAAAAGAGTGGTTTGTGAAATCTGAAACACTGACATGAAACATACACAAAACAGAAATAACAGAAAAAATGATTCAAGCACAACAATGCAATAGAAGACGGAAAGTCTCAGATATGCCAATGTTGTGGCTTTGTAAAAAGTACAACTCTTCCCAGAAGAGGAAAATAATGACAAAGTCTATTAGAAATAACTGTCAGTAAGGACAAAAGAATGCTTTCATTTGTAAAAGAGAAAAATTGAGCTCTTAAGTCTGTTATTATTAAAGAACAGTCTGATTTACTTGATATATTTTTATATGGAGTCTCTAATAAAATAAACAACTAAAGAAAAACAGTATTCCAATATTCATTAAGCTGATGATGGGTTAGTCTAAAAACCAGATAAATCTTTTGCTGAGACAAGTAGAAACTGATCTCACACTAAAAAGTTCATTAAAACGATTTAGCACTAGCTTTATGCTAAGAAGTATTAGCTCAATAGGAGTGCACAAACACTCAAGTCTTTCTAAGGAAGCCCTGCGTGCTCCATCTACAATCGGGATCTTATCTTTTCCGTTTCACTCCTCTGGAGGGAATCCTTTGTGGATGACTCACTGAAAACACTTCCTACTGAACAACACAAACAGGCCCACAGGCTAGCAGCTTCACAGGGTACACATGCACAACGGCAAACACACATGCACATGCAGTGCATGTGCAGAGTTTGCATCAGCTATCCTGTGGGTGACAAAGGGGAGCAGTGGGGATGGATGTGTCATTTAAAAAGTAGAAGTAATTATTTTTCAAGGTGCATTAAGGTTCCCCACAGTAACGACTAGGAGCTCTGCTCATTTGATACTGGGGATGTCTCGAGGGCAAGGGCACACGTGCGGTTCAAGTTGCAGAGAAAAGGTTAAAGTGAAATATTAATGCGGGCAACCAGCAAGAAATGTTAATCTGACATTATAGTAGGTTTAAAAAAGGCTTGCATGTAAAGCACTGATGATCAAAGTCAACTATTGTGTCTCCCCTCAACAATTTTGACATTTGACTAAATACACTGCCTGGCCAAAACAGAAGTCATGCAATAAAATATTTAGTTGGGTTAACATTAGATTTGAGGATGGCACATGTTTGCTGCAGGATTGTTTCAGGAGATTTTTGCTGTGTCAAAGGTCAAAGGAGTGAGCTGTCAAAGGAGTCGCATGACTTTTTCACCAAGCTCTTGAATTGATGAAGGTAAATAATGTTGCATTGTCTTTGCTGTTATCAAGCACATCCCATTGATAAAGTTTCACAATCTTTGAACCGCTTTTCATAATCAGAGCCTAATTAACCCTGCAAATGCAAAGTTAGAAAATGCCACCGGAAAACATAAAAAAGATGTTTTGTTATAAAATCTGTGATTTTAATTAATCTAGGCAGTCAGCCAACATTATTAAATTCATTACATAGTACTGCAGAACCTAAACGTAAAGCTATCCCAAAATACTTTTATTGTAAGCACACCCTAACCTAACTTTCTCCTCTGCAGCTCTCCTATTCCTTTTACAAATGTGCTTCTCTTGCAAGATAGGTGATAACATTTGAGAAGGGCTGGACAAAGCAATACAGAACAAGACAAAACCAGTGGTCTAGTAGCTATTAGCATGCCAGTTTTGGTGTGTGCTATCTTTTCTAATCTTCTGAGCAAGAAAAACCAAAAGACTGATCACTGCAGTGTACATGTATACATTTAGTTTAACATTAAATTTGTATTTTCCTTAACATTGAAATCATCTTATTGAATTCATTTCTCATTTATTTACACATTTTAGGATAAAGCCAGGGGCTTAATGGTTTGTCCAGGACTAAAACATATTTTTGTGGGTCTCTGTTCACCCAACCATAAATTGTAAATGGGACAATCTCTGCAATAGTTGTGGTATCCTCTAAAGGGCCTTTTCAGAAAGAAAAATACTCCAAATAAGGGCAGTTAAAGAACTGCAAAGTACTTATGATTTATTCTCGTGCCATCTGTGCTAAGGGGCTTGTGCGCTGTGTGTGATCTTTCTTCAACTCAACTTTGATAATCCGAACTCTGCGTAATTATTCACACAAGTTGGACCGAGTCTACCAGAAATCTTTCTGTTGCTTCTTAGATTTGTGGAATATTCTGGAAGGTGTTTATTGTAGTCAATTTTGCAAAGCGTGCAGTCTTTTTGACCTTTGATGGCAGCAGTAGTAACGGCTGTCACCACTGTGGCAAAAGCTGTGATTGGTGTTGTGCCTTGCAAAGATTTTGGCTCGATACGCATGTGTGTGTGCTTGTGTGTGTGTAGCTGTCCGATGTCTGCGAGAAGTAATTATTGCGGTGCGATTCTATGTCTTTCAGGGCTGGATTTAGTCATGAAACTTTTCCAGCGGAAAATCAAAGTTTTAAAATAAATCTGTATTACAATTATAAGTTTATAGGTCTGTTTTTTTCTCGTCCCAATTTGGTGCCTTTAAATCAACAATAGGACAAATTCTAAGTCTTACAACCTTGAATAAGCAGCATGATTCTCTGATAATAATGCTAAGAGACAATATCTGTCAGTATCTTTGGGGCATAAGTACTTTTCCACACTTGCTCATACATAATTGCCATTAGTGAATGATGTGTGTGCTCCGGCGTGTACATGTCTGTTTAGCACGTGAGTATGTCTGTAATGGGCTTTTTAAGTTAGAAGACCCTTGAAGTGGTGGACCATTAAAGTTTTCATAAAAGCAGCCTGAGTGGTAGACAGACAACCCCTCTTTCAATCTCTTTCTATGCTTCTCAATACCACAGAGCACTGAAGAAGAAAAAAAAAAACAGGACCAAGTATGGGGATCCCACTAGTGCACAGCTCCAAACCGGCTAATGTCTTTAGCGGGTATTGAGGACAGAGGTAAGAAAAGCAAAAGATGGATGGGATAAAACAAAGGAATAGGAGTAAACAGCTAAAGTAAGAAGAGTGGGTGAAAGCAAGGAAACACAAACTAGAATGGCTTATGACAGGGGGTGCATGTATGGACTTTCCTTTCTAAAGTAACTCCTTGCATGACTAAGTGAAGCCAGGACGATGGGGAGCCCATATTACCGAGTTCATCTGCCTCCTCTCACCCCATCACTGTTCCCTTCCTAATCTTTGAAGTGCTTAAAGGTAGATCATTCAAACAGGGATAGATCAATATTAAGAACAATATCTGCATTTTAAAACTTAGAGATTCAATCCATGTGTTTTTCTCTCCAGTTGTTACTTTCTAATTGAAAATTCCTGGATGGCCATCAGATGACTTTTAGTACGTTTAGTGGGGAAAAGAGTTGGCCAAAGAGTCCCAGTGTAATTTGGGAGAGTGGAAAGAACTATCATCTTTTGAATTGTATACACTGCGCTGATTCAATTAAATCTTCTGCCAAGAATCAAGGTGAAGAAAGAGGTTTTGCAGAATAACATTTTACGTGCTGCATATCTTTAAGTGATTATAAACTAAATTACACCAAAATTTGCAGGACTGAATTTTGTAACAGTGGGTGCACTGATGACAGAAGAATATATTACATGACTAAGTGAGCTTGTGTGACTTTTTTGACTCTACAAAACTGGTTGCTGGGATTGGTGAAAGGCTGCACATTTTCTACAGTTTGTTTTAAATAAGTTAATTGAACTTTGATGTCTTGCTCATTTAGATTTATTAAGGTAGAAAGAATGTGTTTGTAGAATCATTGAATGCATCAAAAGCTGTGCTTTTACAGTAGAATAGTTTTGCTGTTTCATTTATGCAGTTGGACCATGGTCCATTTAAACAGTAAAAATGTTGTAACATTAGGGCTTGATTACAAACACCTGATGTATAATAGTCTAAATCTTAACTACCTTACAAGTGTTGCCTATTAGCAGCTACAAAAAAATCCCATCTTAACCAACTAGAGAGGGATCATGTGTTTAAGCAGGGCTTCTACTTAGTGGGTGTGAATAAGGAAATTATCACAATCATCAACCAGTCTTTAAATTTGATCATCCATCTTATAACTGCTGCTTCATCTACACAAAAAAAGATAGATAGCTCTCTTTGTTATACCAGAAACTATGCAGGCGGGTTGGGTGCCGGCAAAGGAGAGGACTACTTAATGTGAATGAGGGAGAAGATTAGCGGCCAAAAGCAGGAGCGTATGGAGAGAAGGGACAGCAAGGGAGAGAAGAAAAGTAAGAGAAAGGAGACGTTGGCCTGGTTGTGATTCATTTCTTCACTTGTGGCGAGCACTACTGAACAGGCAATGGAAACTTCAGCAAATGTAAATACGCTTTGGTTAAAAATATAGTGGCCTAATGCACACCACATGTGGCTTGCTGGCAAGTCCCGCTCTATTTTGACGGGAAGAAAGACTAAGAAAACGCAACTGGGAAAGAGAAGGATGGGGACATTTGAAAGAGATATTAGAAAAGGAAATTAAATTGAAGCGAATGTGGTCTGATAAGGTTTAACTCCAGCTTACCCTGTGCTTTCTCCACGAACACAACCTTGGACTCGGGAAGGAAGTTTAGACCACTGAGAAACATCATTTTGCCTCCAGTGGCAGGGTAGCTGTCCACACTCTGCTTCTCAACCAGGGGAAGCTCTTGAGCTGAGCGCTGGGCTAAAAAGAATGACGCAAACACAACTTTCAGTACAGAGTGCAAGGCCCATACTTTGGTTCCTGGTCATCTAATCTAGGTTAGAATATGAGCACCACATAGCCAGTAAAACATCAGATTTTGAAAAGGGGTTATCCCATGGTGATTTCATGACCTCTAGCTGAGAGGTATTTAAACAACTGTTGCTTTTCAAATGATGAAAAAGGGCAGATGTGAAATTTCATTTATGAATTTACCTAAATGGAAATTCTCTAAAGAATTAAACAACTCCGACTCTTCAATAATGATGAAGCAACCGATTAACTGCAACGTGGAGCCGTAAATACAATGCCAGCTCTGTCTAACATCTAGTTTTTAATTGGTTTCCTTGGGTGCAAATAACATCACACCTATATATACACACATATACACACAATGAATGACAAAGAAACAGAGGTTTCTTTCAATGTGCTCATTTGACTGTGCCAAACTGGGGCTGGCAAATGACCTTTCTGAAATCTGTGCTAATAGGGTAGCCTTACCACTAACTTTTGCACTGAGTCATAAAATGTGAATTTGAGATAGATAACATGTGTGTTTGGCATCGTGTACAATACATCTATTGCCTTGGCAAATTTCTTTGATCACATAAAGCTTTCTAGGTGCAGATGCAGTGCATTTGCTCAACCAAGTAATAAAAAACATGGCTCAGTTTATAGGATTACAACAATAGATGCCACCTTGGGCTTAAGCAGAGAGCCAGGAGAAAGAGTCAGACCTTGTGTTTATTTCAGCGTGTGTGCGTAATAGTCCATCAGACTTACAGCATTCAATAGGATTTGAGGATGCCTGTAGGGACACTGTCCTGCCGTTGGGCTGGTTGATGTGGACACGAAACACCAACCTCACACGAGTGTTTTTACGTCCAATATCAGTTTCTCCTTTGCGTAGCTCGATGTCTGAGTTACGCAGCTTGAGGATCCCTGCACAGTCAATGCTGGGAAAGAAAAAAGGAGTGGATCCCTTTTAACATAATATTTATAACAAGATAGATAAAGCATTATTTTCTCCCCTACATGATTTTTTACCCTGTAATCCAGCAGTAAACATTTACACAGATTAGAAGTGTTTGACTGGAGCACAAAGCAAAGCTGCTGTTGACCTAAATGAACTCCCCAATGGTGTTATATATCACACCCTAAAACAGGACTGTTTTATTTATTAATTCTGAATGTCATCAAAGACAAAACTGGATGAATATGATTTCATGACAAAGATTTAAATTGTCCTAGTGGTCTAGGAATAGGCAGAGAAAAACCACAGGTCCCATTAGTACACATAGCTACTTTGCAATAGTTCATCCAGCCTGCCATGTCCCTTCATGTCGTTCATGTCCATTCCTCAGGCACTTTTCAGTCAAGTGAGTTATAATATGTATATTAGATTAATCTTTTTCACAGATTGAGAAGGCAGATCAGAACACTGAAACTTTGCAGTTTTCAAAAGTTTGCATCCCACACAGGAAGCAAATGATTGCTGACACAAGAGCGATGGAAGTTAAATTATCAAAGCGTCTGTTTTACAGTTCAATGGAATAAAACAAGGCTTTTCTTCATCATTGACCGTTAAGATCATCACAAAAAAGAGAGGAAACTTTCCCTCCTCCTCCTCTGCCTTTGCTGACGACAAAAAGGAAAAGAGACTTCCTCTTGACTTGGGACTTTTTTTTTGTAAACTCATACTCCAAAGGACAAATGAAATCAAACAGTTGAGCAGTGCCCCTGAAAATGTCGCAGTATAAATGATACTGTGGTTTTGCTGGAAAAGATACAGTGAGAGAATACAAATGTCAAAACCATCAGTGCAGTCTAGAACCACTTTATGTCACATAAATATCTTTATAATACCCATCTTTTAAACAAATATTAAAATATGTCTTAAAAATTAACCTTGTTTTCCTGCTACTATATATATATATATATATATATATATATATATATACAGTATATATATATATACTGTATATATATATATTATACAAGTATATTATAAGTATTTTAGATTTAAATGATGGGGAATAAACAGGAATTCCAAGAGGTATAATAATCTTATGTAATTCTGCAGTGGTTTTAGCCATAACACAGAGTTCTGGGCCCCAGTCCAAGAAACTCACTGCTGCCTAGTCTGACAGGAGCCCCAGTACGGGAGCTACCGGCAAGATACACTGTAGAGTGCAGCCCTCTGGATTGCTTCAATTCAGTAGGGAGGATGAGAGAGGCCCAGTGTGTTGCCTCAGCCTAATAAATTAATGTGAATTTCTCAAAAGATAAAGTACATCATATATAAGAGCCCTTTCCAGTGTGGTCCTAAGTACATTTGATTTGTTTATTAGTGTCTGATGGACTTGTTAGACTTCATGAACTTAACCTAATGAAAAGACTGCCATCTGGAATTGTAGAAAAAAACAATTAGCATGTTAGCTAACTGGAGCAATTTGCTATTGGCCTATACACTAAGAGCTAATAAATTAAATGGGGAAGAGTGAGCTATTACTGTTGAAGAGAAGGTTAGAGACAACAAAACTGTAACAAAAAGGATCCCTGATGGAGCTGGTATTAGCTAAATTTTCAATATTTTTAGTCACTTGGTCATGCTGTTGAAGCCGCACTTTTTTTTTGTGGTGTCGTCAAGATTTTTGATATTGTTACTCATTTGCAAACAGAGCAGTTATGATAATTTTTTTTATTAAAATGATGATAAAAATTAATATTAAATTACATAAAAAAAGGCACACTCACTGTAATTTAAAAAGTATAGTGATTACTCATTGTTTAACATACTGTGTGTATAAATAATTTTTTTATATATATACATATACATATACTGGCCATTTTCAATTTTTTTAATTGTTTGACTGACTGATCTTGACTGATTTCCCCTAAAGACATACATTGCTAAACATATTGTGAGTGATTAAATTCTTTTTTTTTTTTTTTTACATACTAGACATTTGGTGGTCTACAAACTCCATTTAATATTATGTAGTATTATATTATTGGGCATGATATTTGTAATTCTAAGGCATAGAGTAAGGTGATGTGTGCACAAAGAAAACATTCTTTAATGGGGCATACTGGGAAAATATTGGAAAAGTCAGTGTTTAGATGTTTCATGGACTCACATGGCTTTCATGTTATTTTCAGGCAGGAGAGGGATCTCCAGAATCTTGGTGTTGGATTGCATAACTTCGTGGCTGGCAGTGGAGACGGTTTTGCCGGTGATGCGGTGGACCTGGTAGAAGGCATGTGGTCTCAGGAGGCGGTCGTCTGCGGTCCCTATGAACAGCTGCAGGGTAAGCGGCTCACTCTCCATGTAGCCATAAAGCTGGCGAGAGAACAAAGGCACCCAGGTGAGAGGAACATCAGGTTTTAAGACCCCCCATCTATGGCAACCTCTCATTTAGGAAATAGAGATTGAATTTGCATTAACTACTGAGGATAAGAGGTCCTTAATGATAGTTTAAACAAGGCAGAGGGTCTATGAAAACACACCCCTTTTTAGTTGTTGGGTTGAACAACATACAGTCATATGCTTTGTTTGAGAGTAGGTTTGACATCCTTGCAGGAGTTTTTTTTCTTTCTTTCTTTTTTTTCCATTTTGATGTTTTTTAGTGTATGCATAGGTGTAGAATGTTCAGAATGTTCTCTTCATTAAATCATTAAATCTCACAACTATAAAATGACACCAACACTGTAGCAAGAAGAGTGACTTAGGTAAAAGATACCACCACTTAACACCGGACTGCTTTATGGTGTAATGCTAATACCAGTTTCACAAAATCAATGAGTTGGGTCAATTGGAAGAAACTGAAGTTGGGACATGAGTGAATCCGTCTTAAATCATACACATTGCTAGACTCACAGCCAAGGCAAAAACAGCAAGTTCAGGTAAACTTTCTATAGGCTGTAAGTGAATCGTGAAACCTGACTCTGACATTAGAAAGTGATTTGCAGCCAAGAATACCACACAGTGCCACATACAAACACAATCCAGCTTCTTTGCCTTTGGGCAGTTATGAACATGCATTATGATTTCCATTAAAGCTTAGAGACTGTGTCCCACTGTGATGAAAGAGACTCGTGTATCAGAACCACCACTTCAAACAACTCTTACTTCCTCTTGCAGGCCTCCATTAGCTGCTACTGCTCAACTAATAAAAAAGATCCAATCTTTTTAAAAAGGGGAAGAAAACTACACAAACAAACACTCTTGACTTTTGGATTGGCGGTGCTTAAAATATTACCAGCACCCCACCTGGCTCATTTGTCCTAAGTAACAATTTGATGATCAAACTAGGGTTGTAATGGTTTCAAATTTATGAACATTGAGGTAGGGTTTCAAAATCCTGTGTGGTAAAGGACAGTTAATATCTTATGACTGATTTCTGCCTAGAATAATTTGCCTACTAAGGCATCTCTGCTGTAATTGATTCTTAGCACCACAGACCTCCCAGGATATACTTTTTCTTTCTAGTGCAAAGGGGTCCCAAGGTTGGAAGGGAGGAAGTTGGTGTTGGCATAGAAATCTCTTCAAAATTAAAAGCTGTAGGGAAGCTCCAGAATCCATCTGGTACATTACATCGAAACCTATCAATTGCAGACCTCCATGGATCCACCCAGGTGGATACTTGACCACACAGTGACATTTACTAAGATATTGGTTTTACCCAAGACTGAGGCTCACCAAGCCACAGGCCTCTGAAAAAATCCCACAAATTGGTCAATTACCGCAGCACACACCAGCACGTTGCTTCAGACCAATTTTCTTTGAGCTCTGTCCGAGTGAAAACAGTGGTAACGTCAAATGGAATAAAAGACCCCAGTTGTTTATCCAGTAGACTGACTCATATAACAAAACGCAGACCACATGTAACCTATGACATAATCTGATTAATGGGTTTATAATTACCTTTGAGAGGGCAGGAAATGATGGGGGTGTGAGGAAGAGCAAGGTTGAAGACTGGAGAGCTACGTGGAAATTAGTGCGAGAATGTCATGGGCACTTAATGCCTTTGGTCTGAAAACAAATTAGTCTGGATGCTTTTATCATGAGGTGTCTGCTCTGATTCTAAACACAAAGATTTAATGTCTATTGTCTACATTTGACAGCTTGATCTTTTGGATTTCAAGCAAGTTAGAGGATGTCCTCTATTTCTTTCTAGTTATAAAACTTATAGAATTAATCATCTTGCCTAAAAGTAGGATTTGAGCAGTTATTCAAGAAGAGTATATGTCCACATGCTTCATAATCTAAGCACCAGTGGTTATCCAGCTTAGATCTTTGATTCAGATATCAAGGGAGAGTGAAGGGAGTGGTAAAGCTAAAGCTGTCAGTCATTTTCATTTCCAACTATCATATTTTTCTCTTCAGCTCACTATAGTGTCTCTAGCAGCTGTCCTGATCTGTAAGATAGTCACACATGCTAGTCATCAGTGAGTTAGGCAGAGGTCAGGAGCTTCTTGAAGTCTTGGCATCCCTCGGGGCCACTTCATCTATGGAGTGATCTCACCAGCAGACCCTACTCCCCTTGTTATATTTTACTTCTAGTGTCACCAGAAGTAATTATCCGTAGCCACACATGCTACCAGTTACTTGTGCATCGGCTTGTGTGAGGGCCATTGCGGAGCATGAGGTACAAATCTGAAACACCGGAGCATTAAATTGCATGACGTTGCCTTACGATTTAATAAAACACAGGCAGCCGCACTTCAAAACTTTGTCGTCTGTCCATTTAGCCAAGCTACACGTTTTCCTTTTTTTTGGGGGGAAGGGGTTCTCTGGGATCTCCAGCCATTACCTCAGCCGCCACGTGTCTTTAAGGAGGCTCACTACAGAGGCTGGATAGCAGTTGGGGCCACAACAAAATTGGTGAGAGAGAGGAGTGAGAAAGGGGGGCTTTATCTCTTCACTCGTCCTGCGGTATAGTGCACGATGATGCCGGCCCAGCCACTCAAAATCTCGTGACCTCATGCGGGTAGAGGAAGTGATTAATGAGGTCAGGTAGTCCTCGCGGTGACGCTGGCCAACCCAGCAGCAGGAGAAGGCCGTCTAGTCCCTCGGGCAACTTCCCTAGATTCTTTTACCATATGTGCTCCCCTTGACCCTCCTCCTGCAGTCCTCCTTTTTTTTTTTTGATAAGATGCTTAATAATGACCTCATTATTATCATTTTTCATTTCATTCATAAAGGATAGAATAGGTCGAAGATAGTTTGGTAAAGAGTATGGAACTAAAAGGAGAGACTTTACATACAAACATGTGACCTTAGCTTTGACGGGACCAGGGAACCCTTTTGACCAGAAAAAATTCTCTTGCTGTAGCAGCAGCCTATCTGGCAAACACACTGTACATTTCCTTTGAGCTAATCTAAACTGATTTAAAAACATATCTTGATTTGCAATTGGGATCTTGGTGCCAACTTCTATCCATGTACATCTCTCATCACCAGTCGCTGTTGCATAAACCATTTCTGATAGACAAAGCACAAGTAGAACATTAATACTATGGCAACTGATGCCTTCATTATGTAACTATAAGCAGATGTGCTGTCTGGATCAGTTTAAATTATATGAATCGTAATAAGTTTTAACTTCTATCATTTTAATAGCTGATTTTTTTCTTTAAATTAAATACATATCTAAAAGGCATTTGTCCACAGCATATTTTACCCTCCAGCTCCTGTAGTGATGATGACATTTTAAATGCTAGGCTCAACAGTTCAAATGACATATTTGAACGTGTTAAATTTAATAATGACTTAGTGGCAAATTAGATGTGTCTGTCCTGGCTGGAAACTAATTGCAAATATGCTCCACGGACCTACAACAATCTGCCTCCTTTCCCTTTGGAGTGATTTCATCACTGCCTGGAGAAATGCCATAACTCGTAGAAGTCCACGTGGCACAATGAACTGAGGAGAAGGAGAGAATGACTGGAAGCAAAATAAGTGGAGGGGGAGATCAGGGAAGGCAAAAAGAAATATAACAGCAGATTCAGGCTTTTTCCCATTATCACGCTCTCTTCTCGGTCAAGTGCCGACACATGCACATAAGGCAGCCTTAGCTGTACCCAATTAAGTATACACTCATCCAAGCTGTCTTCCCTTCCAGATTTTCTCCATCACCCCCTGCCCTGCGCTCGTCTCCCATGTCTCATAATGAATGCATAGGCAACATACGCAATCCTTTAATGTGCTCCGTTTCCATGGTTCCAAATGCTACTTCTTTTATAAGCAACCAAACATCTATACTCCTAAAGTTTTTGTTGAATTGAGTACTTTGAAGTTATGTCATCAAGGGCAAAGTTTCAAGCACAAGCCCATGTCTAGACCAGTCTAAGTCCAAATTCCATATAAAAAAAAAAGGAATGGCTTTTTTACTGGTGCCATGTGAAACATCATTCAGACCTACAGAGACTTTAGGTAAGATGATGCGTGGATGACTGCTGTGCACCCCCCCACCCAGTCTTCACAATAACAAGAATACCCACTTGTTACCTCATAAATCTGTGGGCCATCTGGTTATCACCTCAAAACAGTGAAACGATACACATTTCTCTCAACTTTTTCAACATGTTATTAACTAGTAATTAGTGGTAGCCCAATACTACTGTAAGGGAAGCCCCACAGACGGAGAAGTACAATTTGGGACTGGCATAAATACCCCTTTGGGCTATGAATAATAGCCCTGACTAAGCTCTAACAGCATTGCAGGGTAAACCAACCCTTTTGGATATCAAACAAGAGACCGCAGTAGATTTAATGAGCAATTAACAGCTACAGTATAGTTTGCTGTAGATTGGAGGGGGGCCAAGTGGAGGGGTACTTTTGAGACGTTGCAGAGCCAGTAAGCACCGGATCCCAAGGTGAAACCGCACATGTGAAAAATCCAGCACGTGTTTGCTGAAGGCTTTCATGTCACCATGGCGGAAACATACAGCAAATTTGCTGTGTATTACATACAGTTGCAGAGGAAGAGAGACGGGTATTAAGTCACATGTTTTAATAGGGATGATGGCTACATCCTGTTGAAATTACAACACGTCCGTTGCTGCTTTCTACTTAATGAGAGAGTGTGTGTATGTGTAAAGAGGAAAGCCTATAGGCCATTGTTTACCTTACAGGCTATGAACAGGTCATCAGCAGGACTGCACTATACTTAACACTCCACAGGTGTTGTTGTCTGCTGATACCAAGGGCCAGATGAATCTCACCATGACTTGAGATTCACCAGATTGTCTTTGTAATATCTTGAATAGAATCAATGTTTTTAATCAGAGCAAGGTCACATGCTCATGTATACATTTTCTATCTTCTTGCATTTTCTCTGATAATCTAAAAATAATTTGAGAACAAATTGTGTTGCGTGATCTGCTTCAACAAATATAATAGGAAACACAGCTGTAAGCAAGGGGGCAGGTTTAAGACTGCAGAAAAAGAGGAGTGTAGGGGAACAATAGAGGGGTTCAAAAGTGATGCAGAGAGGTAATGAGTCAAACCAGACCATAATCTATAGCTTCTCATCAGTGTGCATCTTGTGCAACGTCTTCAGATCATATAGATTAGCCTTCCTGTGTACCACCCAGTTTGTTAAGGAATACCAGGAAAACAACCCTAGTTCAGTTTGACCATCTGCTCACATTGGTTGCAGAAACAGGGCATCCTTTCACCCTCGTAATCTTTCTGTTTTTTCACCTGGTGTTGCTTTCCAACAAACATGTCACCATCGTTCATTGCACATGTGTCTGATCATGCATGAGGTAAAAAAACAATAGAAGTGTGCATGACTGGGTTTAAACCAGGGAAGGCCCGCTGGTGAGGGTCTGGGAAACTGTTGAAGGAGGAACAATTCATAGGGAGCGACATCCTCAGGCCCCCACAACAGAAGGAAAGAGAAAGGAGAGATGTCATCTAATAGACCTTGATATTTTGACTCCAATACATCACACATTATGCCCAACCAACCTCTGGGGTACTCAGGTCCTAATCAGCAGGATACAGTATATCTCTAGGGGCAGCCAAACTGCCTGGTGCTGCTTTCTGCCCCTTTTGCTCTCTGTCCAAGTCTTGAGCAGCACACACACACATACACTTCCTTGTCTTGCTTCATACACCCATGCCCCTGTGTCATTATTGACTCATTCTCCTTGACTGCACCTCACCCATCCAGTGCCTGCCACTCATTACCACAGGGCAGGCACTACAGCATATCTATCCTCCTAAAACAACACAATTTCACACAACACCCCTACAAAGACAAATATAAGGTTAAATACTTAAAGATGGGAGTTTATGAAATATTTTGTACAACAACCTGCTAAAAACTCCCTGAAAATGTAATGTTTACACAGCATTTGATTGCTTATTCTTTTTAGATGTATTTTTCTGT
This sequence comes from Kiunga ballochi, assembly GCA_037177335.1. Classification (NCBI taxonomy): domain Eukaryota; kingdom Metazoa; phylum Chordata; class Actinopteri; order Atheriniformes; family Pseudomugilidae; genus Kiunga; species Kiunga ballochi. The sequence continues at coordinate 21,038,297 of JBAMIG010000006.1, read as the reverse complement.
CCTCTGCCTTGCTTGAAGTAGTTTCTGCTGTTATAAAAACTCCCAAGAGATCCCAAATGTCTGGACAGTCGATATATAGCAGCATGCCTTACCCCCTATTGAGAAGTAAAAGTAAAATGTGAGCTAAAGGAGAAGCTGTGACAATTAAGACCATATTTTCTCCACAGCTGTAGCTTTGCTTTGAGCTGGACGATGCACACAGTAAGACTTGGAAATACATTTACAATGTTAGCAAATAAATCTGTACCTATATGTAAAGCATAAAAATATTTTTAATGTAAATCTGTACAAGGCTGTGTGTGTGGCCAAAAAGGTGACTCAGAAAGTGGTGAAATTAATGTCAGTCTCACCTGCCACTGCTGCACTTGGCAGCTTGAGTCTGCTTTGCCTCTGTCTGCAGCATGGCTGAAATGTTGACACATGCTTGTTGATACACAAAGCTTTTTAATGAAGAGGAATAATTACCTGTATTTACAGAAAAAAAAACTGTAGGTTGACAGTCTTGTTTGTACCACTACGTTGGCCAACAGCTGTCAACTGCATTCGACACTAAGTCGACCGGGATGTGCTGACAACAAAACAGCCATGGTGCTAACACAGTGAAAAGCAGTACAGAAAAATACTATATGTTACCTTGAATCCTTTGATTCATTCTTCAATTCACACAAAATTGTTACAAAAGGGAAATGGCAGCAAGTGATTGGATAAAACAGTTTTACTTTGAATAAGCTGAATGAAAGTCAAATTTACCTTTGGCCATAAGGACATACACACAGCAGTAAATCCCCACCCTGTGTAAATGGAGATGTTAGCGCAACGTAATGACAGTGGGACAGAGAAAGGAGCTCTGTGCTGTGGTGCTGGTGAGACTGACGTGTGCTTTTTAAGTGTCCGCCAAGCACAATAGTGAGTGACGATGGTCCTCCTCTGTACTAATTGAGTCAGCATGCACTGCTGCTGGTCAGTGACCCTGCACAGCAGTCGCTACTTCAAGAAATAATAACAACAGAGCAAACAGTGATGTGCTGAAATATGCCATAGATATGTTAATAATCTAATTCTGCAAACAGCTGAGGGAGAACTTTGTAGACCATTATTGCAAGAATTTATATTGATAAATATATTGTCAAAAACTTGAAGCTTTCCTCAAGTAAAAGGCAAAAATAAGAAGAAATAAAAATATCAAAGCTCATACTGATGACAGAAATGCTTAAATTTCCTATGTGACCGCATCAGAACAACAGCCAACGGGTCACATTGCTGACTTGCTTTTAAACAGAAAAGCTGCCGTTCATAATAACCGTTTATTCTTTTTTTTTTTTGTGCTGCAATGTAAGCAATTTGTTGCAACAGGTTCAAATCCAACAAGCTATACCTTATCACTGAAAAATAAAATGTGTTTAATGTCTCTCAAAGATCTGTCTCATAAACCATTTACCATCTGAGCGTGGTGCACATAGACATACCTGAACCACAGGGTGTCCTCCAGACAGTGCCTTCACAGCTCCTCTGCTGCCTTCGGTCTCATAATGGGCCCTGTGGTGGGACTTTGGCTGTACCTCAATCTGCAGGCTGTATGGGCCGGAGCATGATGGCAGCTGCCAGTCAAGTGCTGGCAGAGAAGGACTGCAACAACATGACATATCATTTGTTAACTTATAAAAGTAAAATGACACAACTTCCCAGCTGAAGAGGAACATTTTAACATTTAGTTATTTGATTTTCTGTGCTAAAAATCATTTGATTTACCTTCACTAAAAAAGAAGATGGTGAATTTTAGTCTTTTTTTTTACTTTCAAATTTCTTGAAAAAAAACAGAAGGAAAATGACATAATTCTTTTTAAAATCGACTTTGATTCATCTTTGGTTTTATAAATTAAGGCTTGTTTTGTTGGATTTCTTCCAGGGTTCCTTTGGTATCAAGAAAACCAGAATCAAAGGTTCTATACTTGCTTTAAATTAGCCTCAAATTGGAACACACTGGTTTAATCCAACTGGCTTGATCCTTCTCCATTTCATCATGGTCTATAATCTAATCAGCTGAAGTCATTCACTGACTTGCGTAATGCTTTAGCTCTGGGTAATAATTAGTGGGCCTTTGTATGAAGAATAAATAAGGGACGAATGTGCCCTGGTTAGAGAGCGGTGTGTTTTGCATTATGGTGTGACAGGTAGAAACAACCATAATAAGTTTGAAAAGTAACAGTCAAAAGTAAGACATCTCTGGACTACAAAAACTAATCTGACACTAACTGGCATTTAAGTTGTCCTTTGAAACAATTATTGTCCATTTCAAATTGATAACAGAGATTATAAATGAAAACCATTGCAGTATTGAAGATACTGGCGTAAAAATCACGCCCTGCCTTGAAGCATATCTCTTTCTCAGAGGTACAGCTGGCCTCCCTCAACATCATTGTTCTCCAGATGGAGAGTCTGAGATTCCCATGTGAACACCGTGGAGATATCTAAACCAAAACAAACAAGCACAAGACAATATTTCTCTATGCCGGATGCCTGGTAAACGCAAACCCCCTGACCTGAAAGGTGGCTCATTTGAAACCAATCTCTGGCATCTTTGTGGAACTTGCAGGCTGTTTGTTGACCCAAAACGAACTGATTTCCCCCCACAAGGCTTTATCTGCCCAGTCAGTGCATGACATCACGTTAGCTACACAGAGAAAAAGATGGGCTGATGGCGCGACACACCAGTGCAGCGAGCCGCCTGATTAACTCACAGTCTGCTTCCCCTTCGGCCAGGCCTGTCACCATTACTTCCTGTTGCTCACTATCTTAATCAAACACTTGATTTCCGACAGGAAAGTGTGTTATTGGCTTGGAAAAAAAAAGCCACAAGGGAGACAAAAGAATTTAAAAAAGCTTACCTTTCTCACAGGACAAAAAACAAGTATATTTGTGTGAGTGCACATGCATTGTTGTGATTGTGTTTTGGGGTTGTTATAGCAACAGTAACACACACGTGAAGCACAACACAAATCTGATTTATGAAAGAGTTTTGATCTTCAAAGGGAAGTTATTTGAAAGTAAAGTGGATGAAGTATTGCTTTTCTGCCTTCTAATGCCTTTGTAGATTAAACATTGAAATATCATTGTCCTTAATAGAAAATATGTGACAAATTAGCAAAGTTTAAAAGATAAAAGTTTGTTGCTCTTTAGTTCTTTAGCAAAACGTAGTCAGAATGATATAAATATGAAGAAAATGGGATGAATTACTACTGAAGGGCGTCAAAACTGTCATAGCAGGTTCTGCATTTGGTTTTGTATCTTATGCTGCATCCTTTTTGTATTGAATACATTTATGTTTTATTCCAACTTGTCAACTAATGAACTTTAAGATCATATTGGCAAGCAGTAAACTTTCAAATTAATCTGTCACAATTTTAAGACATGCAACTGCGGGTATCAACATAGATGTTCTTCATTCCATTGCATGGCACAAAATGGGAAATTGCTGCTGGTAAGACAGTAACTATAATATTACACAATCGATTTTCAGAAATTTGGCTGTTTCTTTTACAAGATGGCTGCTGATAGCTGTCTCATCTTTTATAGGGGTAGGGAGTGCTGTTTGAAAGTAGGAGCATTGGCCTTCGTTACACGATTACCTAATGAAACTCAACAAACCTGAGGTAAGGTTTGGGTTTAGGCCAGGAGTATGGATGCTGGGGCACATCCAGGAACCCCCCACAGTAGTTCTCTTTCTTGAGCGCCAAACGGGAGGGGTAGTCATCATGGCAAAGCTCCACATCCGGTCCCAGGTCCTCGCCACCAGGTTCCACCTTAAGGCTCATGGAGGGTGAGAGGTCAAGCATAGTCTTACGTGTCTTGAGTGGGATGCCCTCCCCCATGTCCACCACTCCGTCTGTGGTGAGAGCATTAATGGCTGCAACAATAGCAGAGTTGGTGTACTGGTTGGTGTTGGCAACCCAGGTCTCATCTGTGACACTGACCCTGGGGGAGCTGTGTGGAGATGGGGTGGGCGATTGATTGGGTGAGCAGGATGTCTGACGGTAAGAAGAGCCACTGAGGCTGTACTTTCTCTTGCCCATGCCTCCATTGGTGCCTCCGCTGCCTCCAATGCAGGAAGGGGAGTTTGGTCTGGAGCCACGGGGTTGTGCTGGCCAGCCCTCCTCTGCCACAGCTCCAATCTGAGGGGAGGTGGAGGGCGAATGGTGAGGGGAGCCCGCAGGACCAACAGCATGTGGGCATGACAGAAGTGTAGATGACCCTCTGGGAGAAACACAGGGAGACTGCCAGGGGGAGTTTTGTGGAGAATTGTCATAGTTGTAGAAGCCAGACTCGTATGATGATGCCTCAGAGTTGCAACTGCGCGAAGATATGCTACTCGCAGGGCTAAGACAGCTGGGATCACGGTAGCCATCTGCATTGGGCAATGTTAATGTGACGATAGAGTTGACACCTCGCTTAATGATGTGGTCTTCACTACTGCTTTCCTCTACTTCATCCTCTGGATACTGGCTGTAAGCAGTGATCTCAATACGAGGGCTTTCCAGAGCCGGGGCACCATTGGGTCTCAAGCCATGAGGCAGGTAATAGCCCGATGCTCCAAAGTTGTCATTCTGAAGGTCGTAGCCTGTCTGGTGGCAAGAGGGCACTGAGATGACTGGGCTGGACTGCAAGGTGTGGTACTGAGTGGCGAGACAGGGGTTGCTCATACCCACAGGAAGAGCCAGGCTGACATTTGGTGTGTAGTTGTATGCATCTGAAAAGCAAAAGAACATCATTTGGTAAATGGACTTGTATTTATATAGTGCTTATTGAATAATGTGGACAGTTCAAAGCACTTCAAACAACATGGCCCGTTTACTCATTCACACACACACATACACACACTAGCAGGCGCATTGGGGGGCAATTGGGTGTTCAGTGTCTTGCCCAAGGACACTTTGACATGTAATTAAGGGAAGCCTAGAATAGATCTCCCACCCAGATAAAAGATGCTTTCACTGAGCTACAGTTGCCCTTTAAGGACTTCAGAAATGTTTGGCACTAATTTGCAACTAAAGTAGATTTCTTTTTTACAATTTGTCAGCAATATTTATCCAGTTTTTCAGAAGGCCCTTCGAAGTTTTTCTATGGATAGTGGATGTGTTTTAATCTACTTTGTTGACGCCATCCCCCACAGTGTTGTAATGAGAACTAGCAGCATTTTTCTTTCCTTGTTAAATCCTGTACAAAATGTAATTTTCTAGTCCTCAAATATAAATTGCTCATGACTGATGTATATCAAAGGTCTCATAGTTTTATGTATTTCCAACGGTGCACTTCCTTCTCAGACTAGAGGTTTACCTGTGGTTCCAACACTCACATTGGGAATCATGTGAAGGCGAGGCTGTGGCTGTTAGACTCTTCTCTTATAGAACCAGATCTGGGCTCGGGTGGCAGACACACTGTCTATTTTTTATGTTAGACTTAAAACTTAACACTTGTTTTTTTTTCTCCTCTCTCCGCAGGTCATCCTGGCTGAAAGTTGTGGGGTTTGTTGATTCCTATTTCCTGTTCTCTGCACCTCAAACTGGTAAAAGTTGATAGGCCACCCTGAGCTGAATTCTGATGGAGTTTTTTTTTTCTTCCCTTTTACAATGGAGTTTATTTCTTTCTTGTCCACCATCAAAGCTCAGGATTGGGGATTGTATCAAAGTCATCATTCAATTTCCTTCTTAAGCAATGATATTTTATAAAGTGGCTTATATGAACACTGATTTGATCACAATGAATTAGCATGAACTGATTTTGTTCACAAGATGCTCTGAGAGGATTTAACATTTGACAGATGTAGAAAAAAAGTCATCTTATACATAGAAGGGGATGTCCAAAGAGGTATTAGTCCAAAATGTAGCATACTTCAGCAGCATGATCTTTAAAAAGTGGAAGAAAGTCAATGTAAGACTAATGCCATGTAGAAACTAAAAAAGCAAAACAAATAAAAAATTATTTTTATAACATAAACGGGCATCTGATAATTTCAGTTGATGATCACTATTGAGGCTTTTACACTTTCTTCATATTAATATTTTCACATATCAATATATTGCTGCATCTTTTTAAAATGTTCTTAGAATGTATATAAATTATAGCCTAAATCATTGCATTGCACTATCCACAGAAAATCATTTAATGTTTGGATTGAACATTGTAAACCAGCACAGATCTTATCAATTTACAAAGAGAGCAACTACACCCCCATTTTCAACATCTGGAGAAGCTTAGCAATATTCTCAAACCAGTTACTGTACGTGGCTGCCGTATAGACACACGTTGCTCTACCGCTCTGTTGGATCAGTCCATCTACTGCTCAATTTGGCACACCTTGCTGTCATATGTACTCTACAGGAATTCCTCCAGCAGTATGATGGACGCTTCCCTTGATTGATTACATCACTCACAGAGTAAATTAGGCCCTCCCCTATGGAAAACTGACAGCACTCTCACATAGCTCTGAGCTTGTGATTAAGTCAAGGAGTTTGCTGCAGCGTTACACACAGATGCACCACATTTAAATAAAGGGCACATAAGAAATCACAAGCATGCCAACACACAAACTCAAAGTTTATCCTGGCCGACAAGGCCAACCTAGCGGTTTTTCTCAAGTGTAAATCTCACACCTGTTTTTGTTTGTTTGTTTTAATTGATAATGTCGCTGAGAATAAAAGCCGTCAGAAAGATTCAGTCTGAAACCCTGTGGAGGGCCTTCCCCTCAATGGAGCATGCTATATTTGTAAACCACAATGCTGTGCATCACTTGAAATGACAAATCTGTCACATGTCACATCCTATGTGGGTAGGTAGTTTTAAAATTAGTTTGTCAGTCTGCTAATAGAAACTACATCAGATACGCTTAAGATACGACCAGATATCTACATAAATAAGAGAAAATATAATCCAAATTCACACTTCCTTTGAAAAGACAGAATAGTACTCTCAGTTCATTATAAGGACAATACAAATAAGAATAAGAAACCCAATACCCACTCACCTCTATCTGGCTCATTCTGAGCACTTTCACTATCCTCAAAAACATAACTGAAATCAAACTCTTGCTCCTCATGCTGGAAACTCATTTCTGCCCTAGTCACTGCATAAAAACTGCCACGGCTCAGTTGAGTCCTCTAATGCTTTTCTCCTCTAGTTTGAATGGATGATAATCTTGTGCCCACTCCACCCATTGTGACACACCTCCATAAAGTCAGGCCTGACTGCGTTTGCTTTGGGTTGCAGCTGATGTTTTTTTGCACCCGTCTGAGTGTGTGTGCGCGATTAGCGCAGTGTGCTGTCACATATCGACTTCTTCTGACACCCACTCCACACACTGACTTTCACTTTTGCATCTAGAAACTTAGCTTTTCCGGGTCATATGCACCATCTCTGCTGAAGGAACACACTAATAGAAGCCAATGATTAATGAAAAAAAAAAGACACACTTGAATACAAAATAGTGCTGCCCCAGTTGTTTGCAGTGCATTTCAAAGTGTGGTGTAAATCGAGCTAATTTGAAATCATCATCTATCACACAGATTATAGAATGCTCTTTCTGTCTTCAGCAACTATTCTATCATGATCAAAACATTATTTTCTCACAGCCAAACTAGCATGACTAAAGAATGGAGGGGTTTATCCACAGTTTTATTTATTTAGTCAGGCTCAGACTGACAGGACCTCAGAGAAAGATACATGGTTGCACACAGAAGTCATCCGCAACCTCTGGACCTGTGAACCCTGGGGCCACCTTTCGCACATGACTGACTAGGAGCTAGAAGACAGTAGGGTCTGCATGTGCCTGTGTGCTTGCATGTGCGTTTCTGTGATAGCAGAGGAGCCCTTGGCACGCTGCTGGGTCCGTGTGTGGTTAAGCATGATTCGTTGTCAAGCAAGCAACCCGACATAGAGCACACAGATCACAGGCACGCACAGACACACACACACATTTGTCTGCTACCAATTATAAGGCTTAGAACAGCCGGACCAAAATGAATAATAATACAGCCTGCACTCGTCCGTCTAAAACCTCAAAGACAAACTGAAATTCCAGAAACTCACAAAAAGCCAGGGGCACAAGCGTCATGAATCAAGAGAGGGCAGATTGCCAGAGATTTCTGATAAATTAAGCTTTTTTTTTTTTTTTTTTTTTTTACCCTAAATGTTGAACCAAAGAATTTGAAAAAGGCGTTTTTCATTGCAAA
>JBAMIG010000006.1:20949572-20963395 GCA_037177335.1 Kiunga ballochi | reverse complement strand
GGCAGCTGGCAACAACAGCAGCAGGTGAAACCAGTAAGGCTGATTAAGGGTGTGGTGGAGCAGCAGGGGATGTGACAATAGGACCATTTTCATTCCTACGTGACATCATCACAAAGCGACAACAAAGTGATGCCGCTGTCAGAAATGGCTCCAGCTTTATTAATCCTTCATTGTGTCATAAAAGTCTTTTATTTCCAGTTAATATATGTTGACTTTACATACTATGTGGACTGACAACGGTAAACAAGAAGAGTTAACCCAATGACTGTGAATTCGGACAGTTTTATTTTTTATTATTATTTCTTTCAGTTTGTGAAGTTTGACACAAGCAAACTCTGACTTACAAGTGTTGCTCGCCTGCCTTATTATTATTACCTACCAAGGACGTTATGTTTTCAAGACAGTTTTGTAACATAAACAAAGGATTCTTTATCATTACTAGAACGGAAATATTAAACTTGGCGGAGGTCTGCGCTCTCCGCTAGTTATTAGTCCAATGGTTGCAACAACTGCACTTACAAAACACTTCCTAAGTGTAAGCTATCAAATTAAATCAAGCACAACAGTCATCATAATATTTCCTCTGTAATGAACTACAAGATAAAATGAATAAAATAAGCTTTTGCATTGATGTTGATGCCTTTAAAATCAAGGGCAGAATGAAAAAGACAACAATAAGCTGAAAGACAAAGAGATAGCATTGCCTCGATCTTCTTTCCGCAGCACTGTCCTAATGCATTCTCCCTCTCACTCACTGTAATTGCAATGCAATGATGTCAGCATGACAGCTGAGACTGAACACGAGACAGCGTTGAATAAGCAGCCGTCACAGTATCAAGAGCACAAAAACGTATCTGAGACACTCTATGGGGTGTCAATTTAATCATGCTTAAACCAGGTATCACCTTCCTTCATGATTCTACCATTGACAAAGAATCCTGCATACTGCGTTGCACTGAACAGAACTATGGACTCCTGCTTGATAAAGTATCTGTAACTGACACACATACACAGTACTTCCAAGGCTGTATTTGACAATTTGTGACATAGCGGATATGTCTATATATATATATATATAAAATGTGGCCTATATTTTATTTTAAAAACTTCCCACATGATTAAGAGGCAAAAAGCAAAAGGGTTATTGAAACCTTCCGTTCTGTATGAATGCTAATGTCACAAATAAGACTGTTTAAAGTTGGCTTGTCTATGTTTTGTGCTCCATTTGCACAACTACACTTGCAAAGTGTCAGTGAGTCATATCCTACACCCCCAAGTCTTGCACATCAGCTACTCCCCATCATGGGCCCCCACAGTCCTGCAGGTAGACAAGAAATAATTCATATGGCTTCCCACACAGGAGTGGGTGTCCTGTATCGGTCTGTTCGCTCCACTGCCTGTCTGTTATCACCTGCAATTGAAGTAATCCACAGGACTATTATACTGCAGCTTATTGTACAGGAGAATATAGCAACTGCACCACCTCTACCATCAACACCACCCCCATCACAGCTGAATCATACCTCAGGAAAGTTGATACCAACCAGACTGATACACTCTCAGCACACAGTAGACATGGGCTATTGTGTATTGCTTAGCTATGCAGACAGTTATAAATGTACCATTTTTGGTTTCGTATTTCGCAGACAAGTTTACTGATATCTCTTAACATGTTGTTGTACATGTCTTATATGCATAATGTAATTTTAAAAGTATGGGGTTTTCTTCATTTTCTAATTAAAACAAACTATTTTTACAGACCCCAACAGGTGGAAGATTTTGACCTAATTTGACTGCAATAAATATGACATGGAGGTTAGAGGTGAGGAAAAAACTCAAATGCATTAAAACAATCACCATAACCACAATGTCCCTGAATTGACACACATGTAAGACAAACCAATTTAAACTGCCAGAAAACTGCGTTGAAACAAAAACAAGTGGTGTTTAATTACTACGTTTTTGTCATTTTATGAATCCAAAATAGTTCTGGTGACTTTAAATTCACTGCACAGTGCTGTCAAAGAAAGGGTTTTCAAACTATAGAAAGTGGGAAAAAAGGTAGAAACATAATTTAAAATGAAATAGACAAAAATAAAATATAAATGAAAAAGTTTTTACAAAAAACTGTGTAAGAAAGTTAAACTACAGACAACTTTACACAAATATTGGTGTCAGATTAATGAAATGTACAAAAAAAAAATTGAGTATATATATTTTTGAACTTTTTAAATATTTTTTTTTACAATTTAATTTTGCATTTATGGAAAAATACTCACGATATAAATATTTTCAGGACACTTCATTATTAATTCATACGTTAGAATACCCAGCTGTAAAACAAAATTATGGTATTTTCTGTGGGTCGTCAGGTTAAAAGTGTTTTTTTTTTTCAATTTTATTTTACATCCAATTATCAGATATCTACATTGTCAACTGTAAGGAAAGCAAAGCAGACTAAACAAAGAAAACTAAACGTTGCACTATAAGAGCATTTGAGGGACTCAATTATTCAACATACTAAGTTGCAAACTCACACAAATATCTATGCTCCCACATCTTCTCATGTTGCCACGGGGCCAGAGAATGCATTGTACGGGGAATTGTCAACATTCCCATGATGAGCCTGCAGGCCCTGTGGTCCAGGGAGGTGTCGGGATGAAGTGGGGGCCAAAATTGATTGTAAATGCTAAATTATTCAACCGAGCTCTTCGCCATTTGAGTGAGTTTCTTCGGTTACGTGCAGAAGAGCTTTCATAGCAAAACAGGAGAAGATTGTCTTGCACCGGCCCCTGCGGAGGCCCTGAACGCTTCTCATTAATGAGACAAAGCATCTACAGCCCAGACACACAGATACCGACACTTTGATACAAATTTACAAATACACACACACACAGAGGCAGAAATTCTGACACACAAAGATACACTTGCCCAAAGTGCTACTGACACTGATACCTAGCTGTAAGCATACATTGGCCAGCTTCCAAAGCGCACAGACCCGCTGCACAGGATTACTGAGAAGTGGAAAAAATGAATTAGCGTGAAACTGTGAAATTAACCCATTTTTCAGTTGATTTTGAATACTAAACACTAATCCCTTAAATATTTTAAAAACTCATCAAAGTGTGGCTGCTTTTATATGCTTCTTTCACTCTAAGGTAACTGAGAAACTGCTCACCCACTTGAACGGGAGATTAATTTCCAAAGAACAAAAGAGAAAAAACAAAGAGATACGTGTTAATCTGTGGTCTTAAGCTAAAATATCCACTAAAAAGAGAAAGAAAATATTTGAATTTACATATTAACACAAGTTCTGAACCTCTCTCTGTTTTAAACATTTCTGTTAAAAAAAAAGACTATACAAATTGAAGCATAAAGAAGTGAGATTTGTTCTGTTGAAATCATCCAAAAAGCTTGTGATTTAATGCAAATAAAGAAATATGGGCTGTAAAGAAGTAATTAAATTTAAACACTTGTGTTTGATAACATTGTGGATCCATTAAAGTAATTCAGCCTGACTTACATCAACTTTCACCATCCCTATAGAACCTTGAATTCTATCTGATCGCATCAATCAGGAACAGAGTGAGGAATTCAGGAAGGCTGTAATGTACTCAGCATGAAACAGAATGAGAGAGCTGAGGATGCCAGAGATATGACTGCAGAACCACAGGAAATTCTAGCTTGGTGTAGGGGCCCTTTGGCCCCAGCTATCATTTAATGACTCGTTGAAATTTTAATTCTCTGATCACATTAAGTGCTTGTGGAAGACAACAAACTCGGCAGAACAGATCTTGGCAGTGCCGTCTCTTTGCAAAGAAAGATACTGAGTTCTTATTGCATATGGATGCACACTGTGTTTTCAGTGCTGGTGTCTTAGAAAGTCTTAGGTTATACCTATATATAAGATGTATTTGATATGTGTGTGCGTGTGTGTGTGTGTGTGTGAGAGAGAGAGAGAGAGAGAGAGAGAGAGAGCTGATTTCATCACCCAGACTTACAGTGAGGGTGTCTGGTAAAATGCAGTAGCATGAAATCAAACAGGTGGCAAGTCAGCCTAAAGATGCATGTTTGATGCATTCGAATGGAGAAAAAATAGAAAATAGAAAGTATTATATGCTTATTGCTGATTCTAAGGAAGACGTTATCTTTACCTATACAGCTCATTCAGTTAAACGTGTTAGTTATATTTCTGATCCACCTAATAATACTAGCAGGTTTATACACTTGATGTCATTACCCAACTACACTAAAGGAATAACTGTAACAGTCAAACCTATAAACAGGAAAAAAAAGTCAACCATTTGAAAAACAGAAGTAACAACACCAGTAACAAATATGTAAACATTTCCTAAGGATAAAGCAGCCTTTTTGAAAAAAAAAAGGTCTTTTTAAACAAACGAAATTCTTACATGACAAATAAACACCCACATTTACTGCTTTGGTTCGGCATGATTTTCACATTAACTCACTTTGTATTAGCAGCAGACACAAATAAGTTATAATAAGTACAGACACCAACAATCAGCTTAATAATTATTAATACACACTGATCAAAATTGTTCAAGTATTTATTCCTCTACATTCTTGTCTGTATTTTTCTGCTTTTTCTGAACCCAACTGTAATGTTTTTAATATTCTAAATAAAAGAACATAATTTTTTTGCACATCGAATGTACTGTATAATAAACTAATCATAAACAAGCTTTATTTAGTTCTTTTTTCTCTATTTTTATAAAAACTTTTGTTTTAGAGTAACGTTAAAATCCAAAATAGCTCAGCAAAAATGTTAAAAATCATCTTTTGTGTTGCTTGCCTGCTGAATCGCTTTTAAGCACATCTGATTGCAAACCGATTGCCAGAATGTAGCTGTTTCTCATAGAAACACCTGAAAAGTCCCTTTAACTTATATTTCATCAATACAGTCCACATTTAGTTATAGTGTAACAGTTATTCTGTGTTACTTATGTATCAAATCCACATGAAGCACAATCATATCATAATTTAAAATGAAATGGAGTAAAAATCTAAAGTTTTATGAAGTCTTAAAGATGCACTAATGTTACTGTTTTAAGTGTTCATTGTGAAACGTTTGCTCTTTTTGTTGTAACCACGTCACAATTAAGACGTAATACTTTACTCTTCTAGTAGAACACAATAAATAAGAAAAATGTAAATTTAAAGACATTTCAGAAGTAATATGTTAAGTGCTTTTGTTAATATATTTGTGTCACTGTGATCATGGCACTTTTCAATCTGATCAACCAGCACATTTTGAACAACAACAACAAAAATCAAACATGGGTTCTCATGCATGCACTAATTAGCAGTACACTGGATTACAGGTCCAGGTCATCAAAATACACTGCCCTTACAACATCCATCTGACCTCATCAGTAATTACAGGTCAAGCATTATGGAAATGGTTTTGTGTGCGTTTCACAGGTTAAATTTGGTCAATATTTTTTATGTTTGAACTCTCAAAGTCGTCCACGTCGATGCACTACAGCTTCACTGCAACAGACTAGTTTCATATAAATGGAAAGCAAAATCCTTATGATCTCTACGCTATTCTGATAATAAGGAATGCTTAGTGACAGCTGCCAAATCAAACATAAACAAAGCAGAAATCGCCTTACCCTTTGGAAATCCAGATAAAAGCTAGACCCAGTAGGTCTCAAGTCCTTGATTTAAGTTGTCTGTGGGGATTTCTTTTCCTAATTGATACTAGTTTTATCCTGTTTCAACCCTCTGGGAAGCCAAAGGTGATGTTTTCATAAGAGGATCATGTATATATAGGCTGCACAAGTAGAGGACCCCTACCAGCAGAGCATCATGGGAAGGGGCTGCAGAGCCCACACAAGATGCTGATCATGACACCGAAAGGTTAAACATGGACTATATTCCCTCTGACCCCTTAACTAGCTTTTGATTACAGAAAGAATGTCCGAGAAATGTATTAGTTATATGTGAATCCTTACTTGTAAAAATATTTTGCACCTTTTTTGTCCCCCTAATTTGCAGTGTTGGTTGTTGTGTACACACTACTGATTGCATTTTATAGTGTGTGTCTCACAGATATCCCATCAAGTACCAAAAGCAACTTGACCAGTTTGTTAATCATAATAATTATATTACATCTGAAATAGACAGTTTGCGTACATCAACTAAGGGTACTGTTTTATTTATTTAATGTGAAACGATACACTGAGAAAATCAATAGGTGGCAGTCTGTTGATTAAAACAACTTTCAGAGTAACACAGTTTTTCACTTTGTGAAAAAAAATCTTTTTTTTCTGGAGAGTGAAAGATGATTTGGAAGGAAAACTGAAGCAAAGAGAAAAAGATGCTAATTTACTGTGGACAGCAAAGCTTTCAGCTAAATGCTAATACTGATGTTTATCAGGTAATGTTTACCACCTTAATTTAGTGCGATGGGAAGACAGTAATTGCTAATTAGTAGAAAATGAAAGTACAGCTAAGGCTGATGGGAATGCAATTAAGTTTGCAGGCATTTGCTCATAAACCAAACTTATTACAGTTCATCTGACTTGCAATAAAAAAAACTGTTTCCAAAGTTGCAATCCAATTTTCACAGTTCACACTGTGTACCAGCAGAGGCATGCAGACCCTGTTCAAAATGACTCTTTTGGTTGTTTTTTAGAAGGTGACAGAAATCTGAAGCTAAAGCTTGCAGTGCTTTTGACCTCTCAGTGGTATTATCTGATTACACTGCTGGCAACCGAACAATACTACACCACAGAGGAGCCAGGACAGGAGCTAGACATACTGTACACACATTCACTAAGCTCAGATGTTGAATAGCTCTCAGCACAGAGAAATGCAGAATAATACAAACTAAAAGAGGACATGCTTTGAATGAAAATATAGATAGGAAGTGCATTTTCAAGTCTGCTGAACCAAGCAAATACAAAGGAAGCAGTAACAAATTCTACCTGATGCTGTCTGTTGCATGGCAATATTAATATTACTGCATTAATATTATTGGTAAAACATATTATTTAGCATGTTTTTATTCACAGATTAGACTGTGGTCTGTAAATATATATGTAAATTAAATAAGAATAAAGTAAGTGGCAAACACAGTCCATAACATACTACATCTAAAGCTGCATGTTCTGGACTATGAAACAGTTCAACCCACCCTGCTAATACTGCAGTAACATTATTGGTTGCCTTCACTTGAATTCATACATCTAGCAATTTGGAACATTGCAAAACAACTTCAAAACAACAAACAACACAACATATCATATGCTGATTTCTTTAAGCTTTTCATCTTCATTTGTTTAATTGTTTTATTCCAAAAATGTCAATGAAATGTAACATAACGTTTGTATTAAATTTAGATAAAATCATAATAACATTTCATTAAATATGTAAAATGTAAAGATATTAAAACACAGACTGATTTCTAATTCATTTCTTAAAACATATCATTTACTTTTTTAAATTGAATTTAAAGTAATAATTTGTTGGTATAATTGTAAGCGCCCTTTTCTATTTTATTTCCTCCATATTGGAAATAAGCTAATTGTCACTGGGCTGGCAGCTCAATGACGCCCAGGAGTTTAATCTGACCACAATGACATGTTTGATTGGTCAGAGCCAGGCTGGGTACAGAGCGTGTGTGTGTGTGTGTGAGGGGTGGGGGGTGGGAAGGGGGCTCTCTTGTGGCAGTGGAGAACAAACATAAATCTTCTTCAACAATCTATTTTCCATCATACTTATTCACAGGGGACATCTCAAAGTGGTCTTTACCCTTTCTGTCAATGGCTGCCCTCATCCATCAATTTCATAGAGAATTATACCCAGGATCGATGTAGTTCACGACCGCTGAGCATTTGTCGAGGGGTGGTGGAGGTGGTTGGGGTGAGGTGGGGAGGGGGTCGAATAGGAGGACCGGGTGTATGAGACCCCACTTGTTCTTGGGGGTCCGATGGCTATGTTGTTGTTGACCATCCACTAATGCTCATAGTTCACACCATGGACTAAAAACAGTGTTTTTTCTCTTTATTAGGATCCTTTTTTGACTCGGATAAGAATCTGAAGGAACAATAAAAGATTCACAAATAAGTGGGAGTACTCAGCACAATGAGCCTCTCCCAAAACTGTTTTAAATTTGCTTTGTGGAATTTGCAGGAACTCATTTTTAATTAGCAGGAAAAACACTTTGGTTGCCATTATTCCACCATGCTCAAATTAAAACTATGTGAAATGGATGCATACTTACTTAGAGTTCAAAGACCAGCAGGGAAAGGCCACATCAAACATCACCCAAAGCTTTCAAATTGCCAAATGATACATTTGTTCCTGAAATGAAACAAAAGATTAGGGAAAAAAAATGTCTTAGTAAGTGATGCTCCATGGCATCTCCAACTTCAATTGTCTCCCTGTTTTCCGTTATCAACAAATGCTATTATTAAAAAACAATCACTTTGAAGAGATGGACACAGTAAAATAGGATAAGTAGGATAAGACCTCAGCTAACCATAATGGAATATTTAGCCATACTATTACACACCCTGCAACAAAGATTCAGGCTGCATAATGGAGCTATGAAGAGCTGTGGCACAATGCATAATTGCTCCCTCTGAAACATTGATGAATCAAATTAGAGCGTGGGTGGGATCAAATTCATAAATCAAATTACAGTACCTTTCCTTCTGCATGCTTAAACAGTTGAGTACTCTTTAGAAGTCTCTTTCAAATAGCAGGGGGAGGGGGAGGGCAGAGTAAAGGAAGTAAGCATAATTATGTGTATCTTCTCATTCCTGTATTGTCTTCAGTGAATTTTTTCACAACCACAGCCTTTAGCTGTACTAATGCTAGTTAAACCTCAGCAAAACTGAATTACCAAACCTGTCACCCTTTATTTAGTTGTAGCTTTGTTTTGAATTGTGAATTCCATTGAAACAGATGGTCATACAGTGAGTCCCGCTATGGAGTACAGGGTTATTTGATGGTATGATACACAAATAAAATAAAAGCTGATGGGTTGAATTAGCTTTGACTCCCATTAGATTTTCAGCTAATTTCTGGGATCTTAGTATTTGTCATAGATGTCTCAAGGCAGTGAGGTATCAGACAAAGAAAACTGGCCACTAATTGGATTTAAATGTTTTAAAAGATAGCCAAGCTCAAATTTTAATATTTTTTTCCTCTGAAATACCCACTAAGGTTCCATATACCTAATATTTCTTCTTTACATGTCCCTGCTTCTTATAAGTCCCTCTCCCCCCCAACACACACACACACACACACACACACATATGTACTCTTAAGACATTAAGCCCTCAACCTAGACTGGGTTGGTGAGGGTTATTGGCATGTACACGAGATTGATGAAAATTACCTCCAGAGCATTTATTTCCTCTAATACCAGTGAAAGAAGAGTGTGCACTCAGGAGATATTTGATCTGAATTAGGGAAACTGATGAAGCAATTGATTAATTGGAATTTAAGCCATCAGTCACTGGAGCCATCAGCAGCATCATTTACATTCCAAACAATCAGCTGATGGCCCAATAGGACACTGAGTATTAATACGCAAGAGTCAATGTGATACTGCCACATCGCCACCAACCCTTATTGACAAGCAAATGACACTTTTAATCCCCACTTGATCAAAGCGCATATATTTTGGGGTTTCCACACGTATTCAATATTACTTATGAATGTTTAATACTGAACGAGGAGCACGGGTTCAGGCAACAGAGATTTGTCTTATTCTGTCTATTGTGTTCAAACAGATGGAAGCAAGAAACAAAGAATCCTGCTTGTCATTATTATGTCTTTTATCCTTTCTCAATTATTTCTTTTCAGACACACTTCCTGATGAATTGCTTTGATTTGCAGCATGGCACATGTTTGTATGTCTCAGAGTTCTGACAGATAGCTGTTCTTTTGTAGGCAACATGCTCAGCATAGGCTCAGTTAAATTGGTTGACAGTTTTTTTAGTTAAATATTGTTAGTATTTACATAAAGCAGCATTATTTAAACAAATAATGTTTAAATATTTTTATATTTTACAAACCTGGTTAAAATAAGGTTAAAAAAAAGTTACTTTGCGACCATTTTTAACCACTGTTAGCTAACAGCTGTAAGAATTTATGCTACCAAACTCTTTTACCCATTAGCATAACATGTTCAACTTTATAAAGCATTCTGTCTACTCTTTGCCAGTGATCAAGTGCTGATTTCTTTAGGAAACACAATTTGTATAACTTTATATCTATTTACTTTTATGCAGGCTTTTCAAATATCTGACATATTTTTATCTAATCCTATTTAAAACCTAAAATACAATATATAAAAACAGCTTTTGATCAGTGATATCCTGCTAAATAATGGGATTTATTACAAAACATTTAACACTGATCACAACATCATTTATTACAAAAAAAAAAACATCTGAGTAAGAAGCACTTAGTTAGGGTGTTAAAAGCACCAAAAAGAATATTAGTAGCCAGTACTTAATTATAGGTCAAAGAATAATATCTTGTGGCCACACATTAAACTTGTTTTTAATTTTCCTTAGTACTGATGTCATCAGTTGAACTCCCTACTATTAAAGCATCTCCAGATAGGGTTTATGATTATTTTTTTAAAAGTATTATTATTTGAGCAAATTTTGCTAGTTACTTTTTAAAGATCTTGTTGTCATAAAAAAAAAAACCCGAAAAAAACCTAGATGTTGAGAAGTTGTATTGCATCAGAATGTATACACAATTTGCTGTCAGTGACCTTTTTGTATAGCACAAAATACTGAAGCTGTGGTGCCCACAGAAAAAAAAAAAACACGCTTAAAGTATTGTTTTCTACAGGTTTTTGCAGTTTATGATCGCTTTTCAGATGTATTTTCTGCTTTTCTCTTGGGAAATAAGGTTTATCTTAGGAAAAAAACAATCTGATTATTACATAAAAGTCAGTTTGACTATAATCACATGCCACATAATAGGAAGTTTAGAGTATATAACACAACATAATCTAAAACACAGATGTATTTATGAGATCATCATTAACCTTTTCTGTTTAACCTATTTAGAGCTCTTTTGTGTGCATGATATGGTGAATGCAAACATCACAGTGGTGCCTCTTGGTCTCTGTACAAGATTAGCATAAACTGCCAGGGTTTGTGTTCAGTGATATGAATTTCATCCTGGTGGACCCACATTTTTTGCTACTGCTTTGTCCTTTTCCTGGCAGGCACATGAGGCAAGAGGAGTGACACGCAGCCAGAGGTTACAGTTAACAGGAACCATAACAGACTCAAACATTCCCAATTTGATACTGTAAATACACATAACAGCTCTGGAAATGGACATGACTGACAGTAAAAAAAACAAAGTCCTGTAACAGGAAGTTCTGAGTTTAAAATAGGGAGTCCATGAAGAGAGCCAAAAAAAACGAAACAACAGCAACAAAGCACCAACATGTAATGAGTCAGACTACAAACCACATTGCTGTGAGTCCTCAAAGAACAAGCCCACCTTTAGCTCAGTTTCTACAGACTACAAATAGTTTTTGTTCTCATGCTTTGGCTCAAATTCACAGACGCAAACATGAATTACATGTCGGCCTATATGATTCACAGAAGCCAGTGATTGTTCTTTCAAAGTGCCCATTACAAAGGCCTATCATTGCAACATCAAACCCTCCTTCCCATTGACAGTGCTGACGTTTTCCCACTTGGCCTGAGCCCCCTACTGACAGCAATGCCAGTAATACTCCCGTCCTCCCTCTTTCTCCCTCTCGCTTTCCCCGCTGCTGCTGCTGCTCTCGCATTGTTAGATTTTTGCTGAAGAAGTTAGTCATTAGTTGAAACAGCAGAGTGTAGTAATGAAATCTGCCAGCCACATCAATAGTTTACTGTTGCCAGTTTGCTTTGCTCCATGCTTTTCTTAAATTTATTTGTTTGGTGTTCAGCAGTAGGCTACAGCATCACTGTAATGATGTTTGCCCTCATGGATCTGTGATGCTGACCGACTCAGCTGTCCGCAACACTCTGCAACACTTTGATCACATATCTACAGAATAAAAAAAAAACAGCATACTTTTATTTTCCCATTTATTATATTTTAATAAGATCAAACTGATAGACTGTTTCCCATAAATTAATCTATTTTTTTTTGGTTACTTAACCTTGTGACTGATTGACTTGATGAAGAGTCCCTTTGACAGGATGGTTATCCCTCATCCTAAAGCTCTAATTAAGTAACCAGAGTGCTAAGTTACAAAGAAACAGTCAGTCGGAACCACCATAGAGCACTCCACTGCTACAACAGTGGCAGCAGCTCCACTCACTGTGTTCGTTTCCTCAGACGGGTGTCAAAACACCCCCAGTCTGCCTCCCATCAAGTCCCTGCACAGAAATAGGAAGTGAGCTTCTGAAAGGAAAGATTAAAGTTCTCTGGAAGCACTGTTGGCAGCTGCACATGCCCTAAAGATAAACTTTATCCGGCCGCATGTGTAAAACTTCACTGGAGCCATTTGTCATCTTCCAAAGTAATACATTTCCAAGTGGCTGGGATTTTGTCAAGAATATGTGACTGGCCACCGCAGTGTGGTTTGCAATGTCCCCAGTTTTGATGTTATGGGGGAAATTACACTTCCTGGTCAAACAAACAAACAACTAAGCAAATAGATCTAAGCCTTCTCTTGGAAAATTCTTGTATGGGTCATTATATTTTGGCTGGAAACAAGTTGGTCAACTCAGCTTCTAATTTCTGAAACAACAACATCTTAAAAGATGCATTCTATGTTTAGTGGAAATACATTTTTTTTTGTTTAAGAAGAGTAAAATCAAGCTTATGACCAAGACCAAATTAAGATGGTTGTGAGCTCTCCTGACTAAAGGTCCCTTCAAAATGTCTTTTATTCCAAATAACATCCTAAATACAACAAAAGTGACCAATACAAAGAAGCTGATTTGACCTGCTGCACTTTCAGTTTTTACTTAATATTTTATGAAGTGTTTTTGGTGTATTTTTTGTTGTATCTGTACTTGAGCTTTAATTGCACTAATGCCAAAATATATTATAGGTGCTCGTGGTGTTTTTTATGGTGAGCCTTGAACAATTTTACACTTTGGACAGTGATACTGTGACCGACAGACACAAAAGCTCTTCATATACAAACAGATTTGGTTGCAAGAAATGATGCGCATAATTATACAGAAATGCAATGGCAAAGCGCTGCAAATACAGATCCCAAACCGAAAAGCAGTGCAAATAAAGAGGAGTCCTGCGTGAATGAAAATGATGAGATAAAGAAACACTGCATATTCAGTCATACAAAACAAGTGCTCTGACATTATCAAAGCTTTAGCTATGCTCAAGTTAATAAATTAAAACAGTTGATATTTTCATAGTATTGCATTAGATTAAGATCAAATGCAATAAAACAATAAAATCTAGTTTCTCTCACTACCCTCTCATTGCTTAAACTTCCCACCAGTATCTGGTCTTTCCCCCATTGTTTGTGTCACTGGTAAACACTTTCTGCTGCCTATTTAAGCCAGGCACAATTTTGGTGTAAGTGAATATTCTCCATTTCCTGCTGGAAATTGCTTCCATTTGTGCATTACTCCTCTGTATTTGGAGTGCGTCCCTGTATTTCCATTGCTTTATTTCTGTGTTTGCAACACATATGTTTTTTCATTATGTTACTGTTTTTGCATCACATATCTGTTTTTGCATTATGTTTCTGTGTTTGCATCACGTGGGCTGCACGGTGGCGCAGTTGGTTAGCACAGTGGCCTCACAGCAAGGAGGTTGCCGGTTCAAGCCTTGGTGTGGGC
>JBAMIG010000006.1:20914954-20929121 GCA_037177335.1 Kiunga ballochi | reverse complement strand
TATATATATATATATATATATATATATATATATATATATACAAAATCAAGTAAAGGTGAATAATTTTGATTTGAAAAATGCCATTAAAATCATGCTATGAAAGATCTAAGTTGATTTACTCACTATTACACAAATTATCCACTTAACAAAAAAGAAAAATAAGCTGATGGGTGTTTATGAATTGTAACAAGGCTGCTTTTGTTAAAATTTTTCAACTAATCATTGAAGCTGTAAATCCTACTAACAGTTTTTTATAAGCAAAGGCAAACATGTCAAAAGAGTGGCCTGCTACCAGAAAGGGTTGCACCTTACATCCAGCATATGCATGCTCAGCAGCTCAAGTCCCACCGAGCATTATAAGATTCATGAAGCGCTTTTGCGAAGGCTGAAGTGGAGCGAGCCACAGTGAAGAAGACATGAGGTATTTGTGCCAATTACAGTCAGTCATTAGTAAAGAAATTCATCACTCCTTCTGTAATCTGCAGCCAAAAGGGGGGAGGCGAGCGCTATCATCTGGTGTCTGTGACTTAATTAATTATCAGCGCAATGGTTTTGGATAGACTCTGTGTTCTTATCCCCACTGGGTTCAAGAACCGACAGAGGAAGGTATTATTTTGCCTAATCATACGCACTGACTTGTTAAATAAAACAAAACAAAACAAACAAACAAAAAAAAAACAGACCATTTGAAGAAAATAAAAAGGAATATTCTGAACATTTTTCATCTGGCAATTTTTGTTTTCATCTCATTCACCATTTTTCTGAAGTCAGTATTACAATTTTTCACAAGGAAAAATAAATTCCAGTTTTAAAGAAAAAACAAAGAAAGGAACATGAAAGCAAATCCAAGATTGGGAACGACAGCAACACGTGACGGCAGGCTAAAAAGCTCCTTAACAGAGAAGCGGACAGCAGAACTCATTTCCATAATTGAGGGTTGAAAGGTCAACACAAATGAGTAGGCATTGTGTTGAGCTGATTACTTATTAGAATGGTATTACTGTCAATCTCTTTTATTCATTCATACAATTACAAGTGGGTGCCTTTGTCTGCTTCTGACCTCAAGCAAACACACACACACTGACACATTTTTAAAACACAGGCTAAAAACGTGTGCATCGCGTGCTCATGTACAGTGATACGTGTCTAATAAATGTTAGGTAAAATATACATATATTTTACTGGAATCAGGAATTACTAGTCTTGCATTGTCCTAGTTTTTAAAACTATCTGTATTTTTATCAACTAAAAATAAAGAAAAAAAAATCACAGCCTTTACTGTTTAACATACATTTTTAATAAATGTAGTAAATTTTAAAGCTTTCTCTCTGTACAGAATTCTCTCCGTCTCATACTGTTTTTATGCTGCACTTATTGGTGAGCAACGAACAAAAAAAAACTAGACAAAAAGACAAAAAAAAACATTCAGATATTTAAAAAGCTATGGATAAATACATCAAACCTAAAGTCAATAAATAAAAATCTTAGAAATTCTTATGTTGGATAAAACATTTCTGAGAGTTTGAAAAAAAAAAACAGATGCAGAAACTTGCTGGTAAAAATGTCCGTTTAAATGCTGCAGTGATTAGTCATTGTTAATTACAGCTGAACAAGCAACAACCATAAACCACCTGATCATTTTTTATGCCTCCCCCGAAAATATCGCAAAAAACAGCCTTGGCCCATAATCATAAAACATCTGCAACACGATTCACCATTGGATAGCGGGACCACTGCTGCACAGCTGTCAAGGCGACATTTTGTGGTTGTTGTGTGTGTGCAAGACACGATACATGTGTGTGTTTTATATGTAAATCCATGTGCATATGTATTTGTGTGTATGTGTCTGATGGTGGTGGTAATGTGTGTGTATGTAGAAAAGGGGTGGAGAGAGGGGGAGGGGGGGTGTATTGATTTCCTTATAGGATGGGAAAGGAAGAAAGAAAGAGTTGGGGAAAAAAATCCAATTCGTTTTCCATTCCTTTAAGAGTCTTCATTTTCCCAGATGCAAATATTTAGCTGAACGCAGTCAATGGGGAGATTGTAGACATTGCGTCTGCTATCATGCTCAGCAATCTTTGGCATGCTAACTGAAACCGCTAATCTGACATATTATATCAGATGAAGCATTCATGCTGATTCTGTGACAGTCAGAGCTGGGCATTGAGCAAAGAATGGAACAATTACAAATTCCCCTATCCTTAACTATTCCCAGATTCACTTAATAAATGATACCCACCTCCACCAAGGATAAGAAATTATAATGTTTAAAATCTCAGAGATCTCATTGTGTCATAAATAAATTTAAATTAACCACTTTCTTGATTGAACCTGTTCATAATTTTTTACTGGAACCAAAGCCGTTGGAACATTTTGTTATCAGCGTCTGTTCCTCTGAAGAACCTGAGAACAGCTTAACACTTCCAAAGAGATGCTTCACTGTTAAGTTCCTGTTTAGACTGTGCAGAAAAAGAGGCCTGTTGTCCCAGTGATGCTGGAGCTCTGCACTGTTTCATTGAACAATTTCAACTTGCATTTCCACATCCCTAACTTGAAAAAAAAATATTTGTTTCCTTTTCATATATATATATATATATATATATATATATATATATGTGTGTGTGTAATTTTTTTTTTTTTTTAAACACACCAATTTCTCTCTGGGTATTTATGAAGTGCCAATTTTCCGTTTTAAGAATACTTTTCAATTAACTGAAAATAATATTTTTATGCAATGATTCACATTTTTTTCAAACCAGTAGACTTTTTTTAAGCTATGAAACAAATATTCTAATATCTATGATGATCTGCCAATTAAGCACCTCCCTAAGAGATCCCATGCATCCTCAGACTTGCAGAGGCTCGAGGGTCTCCAGCACAGTTCTCTGTGTGAGTGTGCGTGTCTGTGTGTGTGTCATCAGGCCGGTCAGTCCTACTGCAGAGTGGTACAGTCATATCTGCACACACACAGAGGCCTTTGTCATCGCCTGCAGATGTGGAGCAGCCAAAACATTAACGATTTGTTTGTGTAAGCATTTGCAATACCGTATTCAATGACTGCACTCTGTCCGGATGACCGTGTCACCCTTCAAGATGGCATAGCTCTTTATGAATGGATTTACAAAAGAGCTTGAGATGAGGAGGAGATTTCAGGATCTAATGGGTAATCATCCGCTGAACACAGAATGTTACATTTGTCCTTGGTCTTATTTAAAATATTAAACACATTTTTTTCATTTAAAAAGCAATTTTTCTGTTATTGTTTGCAGCAGCTTCCTCATGATTTGGTGCTCAAATTCACCATAAGAAACCAAAACTAAAAGCTCTAAAACAACTAAGTCATCAGGGAATGACTTGTAAGCAAATCCTCAAATCCTCCAAAAATACTCTGTAGGCTAATGTTAAATAGTGCTTCCGTCGCCTGCCCTGTTCTTCCTCTCAATCAGGATGTCACTTGCACGTGTGTTTTCAGCACGGAGTTGTAATTAAGACACAGTCATATTCGAGTACCTTCTTGAAGACATCCTTTGCACAGCTATGTGGGTGGTCCACAGGCCTGCACCCAGTGGTGAGAAGGGATTAAAACAAAAGACAAACAAAGCACCACTGCAAAGGAAGTGGGCAACTACTATGTTGTCACTGTCAGCAGGGATTTTCTTACTTTGATATATTTTCTGCTAATCAACAGAGCGTGCCCATGCCTTCCTATTCTCCACAGTTACTGAGGAGACCAAACACTTAGCAAAACATTTGAACTCTTAAAAGATTGTGGTTTTAAATGATTGCAAATATAGCCTGAACGGATGATGCGGTTAAAAAACGGAAAGTGAAAGAAAGCATCACAGGCATTTTTTTCCTAGACTCTTTTAGAAAAGTAAGATATTTTATAAAACATTAATCACAGAAAAAAATCGGCTTTTCTCATTTGCTCTTGATGCACAGGGTGGGAATTACTGCAAACCTCCTTATGAATGTGTACAATTTGCACTCCGACACTTCAAATCCCAGCCCCACTCTGCCGTCCCTTTCCAGATGCACACCTTCAAAGACGCGGGGTACAGAGGAAGTGGAGGTGTGGTGGAAAGCCCGTCGCCGCTCACACTTATAGGACACGAGTAAGCCTTGCTGCCAAGGTCAGCGGCACACATGTTCTAATTGTACAAAGAGCTTGACATCTAACGGCAGGATCTGGCTGGCCAGGGCAACACAAAGGTTAAGTCAGCAAGATTTGTAAAAGCACTCCAAACCAGACTCCCCCACATGCTACCCACCCTTGTCCTGCTGCTTCTCCTCGTCCTCCTCCTTTTCCTATTCTAACACATATACACTAACCCCCACCCCCCACTTCCCCCTGGGGGCAAGTGTCCGGAAGGCCTGAAAGGGGTAGATGACATGCCACACATGGACTTGTGGGCACTTCCTTTAGATTTGTCATGTTTTGGGGCATGAAGAATGTTAGTGTCCTTGCTTAGCTGCAGTGTAAAACTGTCAAAAAAGGGGGGAAATAGAGGGGAAGGAGAAGGGAAAAGAAAGAAAAATGTCACACATGAAAGATGTCAGATTTAGTTTAAAATTTGAGGGGAAAACAAGCGTGTCTCTTTGACACAAAACACAGTTTGGCCAATCAAATTCCTGATTTTCTCCCCAAAACAACTTCAGCTAATTTAGATTTTAAGTCTACATCAAGCTCATAAATGCAATTTTTAAGTTCTTTTAACATTTTATGCAACGATTTGTCAAGGCCAGCGATCGATTAGGGTTCGTCACAAGCTGCAGCACAGCAACAGGAAGCATAGAATCCGATCACGCTGCAATGATACACTGACACTCTGACATTAGGAGCTCTTCGTGTAAGGTAGCTTTGGATGAGACATGGTGTTATTAGAGTTATTTAAGTGTGTATGGGCTCGCTGTGCTTTGCCAAAGGCTTGGGATTGTTTCACTGCTTCGTCTGTCCTGAATACAAGCGACTTAGTATTGTGCTCCAATGAGGACAGAACATTCCACGTATACTTCCAGTCTTAAGCACAATGGCATTAACAATATACAGTATTTTACCCATGACACAGTCCGTATGCATTCGAGCATGGGTTTTATTTTAAAGATGAATCTGGAAGGACTAACCATTTGTTTCCCCTGCTTGTGTCTTCAATTCTAGAACAATTTATCTGACTTTTTATAGCAAATTTTAGCGACTCAAGTCTCAATTCAACAGGAGAGAAACCTGATGAATGCCTTGTGTCACCGAGCAAAATCAGAGAGGTTATCTTAACAGTGACAGAGTTTGCATTTGTGAATGTGAATAGCCCATAAATTTCAAAAAGAAAGAGGGGAAAAAAGGAATAAAATGAACAAAAGAGTCATGCAGGAATCATCAGTGTGACCCCCCATTTCCCCTCACACCAACATTTCACCATGCAAGACAGCCGCTCCCCAGAGATTACATCACGCATTTCTATTCTAAAGAAACCCTGGAAAGTGTGTGTGTATGCGTATGCTTTTGTGTCTGTGTGTATTGGCCAACATGGATCAAGATTTAGAAAGGTAGGAAAGAAAGCAGGGATTTGAATACTACACCTACATAAATGATGATAGATTTTGTATATCAAAATTCCTTAATGTTTAACCAAGGAAAAATATTTAATTGGACTTTTTTGATAGAGTAGGATGAAGCAATGTAAAACAAAGCAGGAAAAAAGCCCATTTTCTCATATACAATGCATTTTTTCACATTTAGCCAATAAAAACATAAACTAATGATTGTATTTTGGTTTTAAACATAAATATTTCTGCACTGTCAAAGCAGTGCTGTAAATCCCACAGGCGCTTCACTTATCAGGACTTCCACTCTTTTACTGATGTTTTTTGTTTTGCAAAAGCCTGAGTACAGGCTGAGGAATAAATAATCCTTTTCTCCATATGGCGAGGACAAGCTCTGTCAAGCGATCCTGTCGACATTGTGAGCGAAAGGGAACAAATCAAGTGTGCTAAATTTATGTGAGGGGGGTAAACAAAAACCATTTCCATGACAAAACAAGAGCTTCGACCTGCAAAAGACTCCGCATTTTGTTCCTCGCTGTGCCAGGCGAGCGTTTCTGGGACAAAAGACATCAAATTCCAACAATAAAAAAAAACTTAAACATAGCGACCTTTTTTTATTTTAAGTTTATTAAGTTAGAAATAAATGTCCGTATTTATTTGCTAAATTAGAAATTTCACACCTCAGAAAAAAAAAATCATTTTAAATAATTCCCCAAACTGATCTATTTCTGTGTGTGTAAGTTAAGCACACATCCCCAAACAAAAATATAAAATAATAACCTCAGGAATCGACTGTCACAGAATTTAAGATTTCCAGCTTCAGTGTTAACATGGGAAGAAGTGTCTTAAATAATTCCGCTATTTTGAAACAGGCCTTTCAAAGAAGGCCTCCAGTTTATAATATGGATGCTCTTAGTGTAAACTGATCTACATTTATTCTATGACGTGCATTTGTTCCGTTAATCTTAAAGGTCATCTGTCAACAAACAACCGTGATGCCACCAAGAGAACATGCAAGTTTTTATGATTTTGTATTGTTTTTGGGGGGGAAGGGGAATAAAAAAAATATTTTTAAATAAACTCCTTAACGAGAATTTTACACCCCTGTGGCACCAGAGACAGGATATTAACTGATTAGTTCAATTTAAAACAATGGATTAACTGTATATATATTTTAGGAAACAAATCCTAACACCCCTTTAACAATCCGATAGGGAGTATAAACGGTTTTATCCGAGTATTAAACTTGAAAGAGTCAGTGAGAAGGATAAAGAGCGGCGCCTAGAAAAGGAAGTTGTCTGGATGAGGAAGCTCAGCTGATCAAATCCACTCACCGTGCTCTGAGATCACCCCGGCTAGTGCAGGATCCTCGTCCGACTTGAGGTGCTGCGGTTTGGCTTGCTTGCGTCGGGACATGCTGCTGGCGTTGCTGCTGAGTTCACGCTCCGAGATGTGTCTGCGTTTTGCAGATACATCAGCGAAGAGCGAATGAATCAACACAGGAAAAAAGTTCGCAAACAGTCTGGCAGCACAGAGTGGGGTAGGTGTTTGGATGTTGGGAGGGGGGGTGTGAGAGGGAGGGAAACGTGAAATTAGCCCGTGTTGCTGCTGCTGCCGCTGCTGTTGATGCTGTGCGTTGGA
This sequence comes from Kiunga ballochi, assembly GCA_037177335.1. NCBI lineage: Eukaryota > Metazoa > Chordata > Actinopteri > Atheriniformes > Pseudomugilidae > Kiunga > Kiunga ballochi. Next base: position 20,921,939 of record JBAMIG010000006.1, on the reverse strand, counting down.
TTGCGCATGTCGGGATAATAATTATGATAGTGAATAATGCCTCGCGATTAACTGCAAAGTGTGAAGGTGGGGAGGATTGGCTGGAGTCCAGCGGACGCGCATTGGATATGGTAATGAGGGACGGACTAAGCAATTAGCCGCTTCTCTCTCAGACTTTATCCGTCTCTTTTCTCCTTTTCCTCCCCCCCCCCCCAAAAAAAAAAAACAATGCAACACGCCAAAATCTCCTGTTTTGGAACAGTTCACACGGGGGGCCTCCAACTGGGAATGAAGGACTCCTCTCCCCTCTCCGTTAACTAACTCTCAAGTGCTCTTCTCTCAGTGTCTCATCTGCATCACTCTGGCCTTTGTGGTCCCACTTTGTTGTTGCTCAGAACTTCAGAAAGTGTCCTCACACAGTCTGTCTGATCCCGGCTCACTTTTTGCTCTTCCTCTCTCAGTAACTTCTTTTAGAGAGACCTAGCTGAACACGCACCTCCTTCTGCCTCAAAGGAAGCGACTTCTGGTCTCTGAGATGTTTTGGAGCGTCAAAGTTTTTTCTTGATGGACTGAGCGGCAAGGTAGATGTTTGGTCTCATACAAGAGTATAGGCAGAAGTAAAAAAAAAAATAGCAGGACTAGTTAAGTTGGTAAATGTTCACTGCTGTTTTTCTTCTTTTTTTTGTTGAAACTCCACTAATGGTGCAGCTCCGCTCTCCAAACTTTGATGCGCGTCTTCCGAGAGAGCACAAGTCCTTTTCTTAGTGAGAAGAAAGTAGTTGTGATGAAAAATGCAACTGTTCGGGTTATTAAAAATAAGTAAGAAGTGGCTTCGTTCTTATGAACACGTTGGAATCCTTCCTGTACTCCTCCTGGTCGCCGCGTCTGAGCTCCCGGTTGCGCCTTCGCCTTGGTGCGCTCACTAAAGAAACTGTTTAGTCTTGAAGACCAAACGCACCAACAGCGTTTGTTTCTCTAAAACAAAACTTGAGCCAACGTGTCCCTTTCAGTCGGCTTGCGGGTTTGCGATGAAGGCAACTTTGAAGTTATCTTGCTGCAGCCTGGTCGCAGCGTCGGTCTCTCTCGTCGTTGGGCATGGCTCTGCGTGTGTGTGGGACTGAGCTGTGTGTGAGAGTCAACCCCCAAGCAAGGGTTCAGCCCATTGCTTTCAGTCACCACTAGGATGTACCACCACTATACTGTTCAGTGGATCGTCTTCAGTCTCCAGTGTGAACACTCAGATTTGACCTTCCGTCATATAATCCAGCGCAGCTCTTATCAGACGCCGTTTAAAATGGATACAGTGTTATTTTAATAGTTTCCATCTCACATTTATTTCCACCCCACTTTCAGTTTATTATAATTTTACGTGTTTTTCCGGACTGTTTGAAAGGAATTCTGTCAATTAGCAAAAACAAATAAAATTGAAACAATTAAACACAAGCAACGTTAAAAACAGAGTATGGCTGCGTGGCCTTTTTGAATATTCTTACAACTGGCTCTTTTTATTGCACATTACCATGAAAAGAGAGGAAATTGCATTTGTTACTCATTGTGGTGCAAAAGAACCACGTTGACCATCTACTTTGCTCTTTTCCCATTTCTTTTTTTTACATTTAATTGTGTAGATGTTGAGAGAAAAGGGTATAAATTATATAGAAGCAAGGGACTATTAAATAATGCAAATGTAAATCTGAAACAGGACTAGTTCTATAATAAAATAATAATTCTACCAACAATAAAATTAATTCTTTAATAAGTTTTAATCCTCAGTTCTTCTTTTCCTTCTCCCTCTTCTCTGTCTGACTTGTCCATTCCCCTATGTCCACTATATGAGACAAATCTGTTGACAACAAGGTCGTCCTGTGAGCAAACTTTCTTCTCTCTCCTCTACCACAACCCACCCACCCTCCCTAAAGTTATGTGCAAAAGCCTGTTATTATCTGGTATTAATAGATGCAGCCCCCAGGAAGACAAAATCAGCTATTGATAATTGCAAGTGGTATACGGCAGCTACTGTATCGATCGGCGTGTCCTCCACTCCCCTGGTACCGCGAGATAAGGAGACACACTCTTTAGAGCAATATAATTTCTTTTGACCTATCTGCTTGCTACAGACTTATGATGAATAGCCACAGTGGCTGAAGTCTTTTATCACCAAAGTTACCCCCTTGATATAATATTGATTCTTTATAACTAGCTCGCCACACAAAAATCAAACTGTCCACTTGGCCATCATCATCATCAATATCATCACAAAGGCGGAGGAATGAAGATCCCCGCACCTCTGAAGGCGAGCCTTTACAATCTCCTCTGTAGGCCTAATCTTTATTTTGCTGATGATGAAAGGGAAGGGGAAACGAGGCAAGGTGCCATTTAAGACCAGGTGCTATTTAATCCGGTGTATACAACACACATACACAGGCGAGGAGGGGAGGGTGAGGTAGAGAGCCAGAGCCTGCATTTCAAGGAAACTGATTCATTCCATCAACAATAAAATGTGATGTTCTGCCAACACGCAGCGTGTTTTACATGCTCTAAAATGGCAACAAGGAACAGCTGAACCAGAGCTGGATGAACTAAGCTCCCTAAATCACAGTGGAAAAGCAAAACTAAACGCCTGTTTTATGACACTTTGGGTACACCGGATGCGCCTCAGAGGTATCCTTTAACCTTAAAGCTGTTTGGCTGCATAGCTGGAGCCCCATAGAGGTTGTTGCAGACGGGGCAGTAGCTCTTCCCAGACGGAGAGGCGAGCTGCTGCAGCTGGGGGTGGGGGGTGGGGGGTGTGCGTGGGAGAAGAGGGAGAGGAGGAAGTGTAATCACCCAAACAACCGTATTTTACCCATTTCAGCCCCTCTGGATCTGCGTGGCAAGGTAAGAAAGAGGCTTCTTGGCTTGGCCCTCTCTGATTCAGTGTGCACTGCTGACTTCTGGATCAGATCTTTTCTTCTCTCTTCTCTCTCCTCTCGCGCTGCCGGCAGTCTGTTGCGGGGCTCTCCTTTTCCATGCGGATACAGTGATGGGAGGCCGAACAGCGGGGAAGACGTGAGACGGTAAAGAAAGTTTCAATTCATCACTCTGTTTTTATGTATTTTCACTTGTGCGCATTTTACAAGACGCTGTGAAATAGGATGTGTTTAAGACATCGCATGTCAGGATGTACCATGCGTGTCCTCTGCTTTCGAGAGGACCCGCTGAAACTGCGAAGAGACAGAGAAAAAGCGATCCTTGCGTCAGCGTCCAATCAGAGGTGTTTGCCGCGCCGCAACCTGAGCCAAGACGCACACCGCGGCGCTACTGTAGCAGCCTATTGCGCACTCCTCAGCCTCCATCTGCACCAATCAAACAACAGCTGCAACTCGTCCCTCTCGTTGTATGAACTTGTTTCCCGGGTCTCACGATGTCACTGTATTTCTGCTTATTTACAACGTTTGTTTACTGGGCGCGTGAAGAACATTTCGCAGTTTGTTATTGAAATAATAAAATCATTAGATGGTTAATTAAACATTTCCTTTTTAAAAAATTGCATTTATTGATTGGATACCTTCATAGTATTTTTAAAATATTTTTTTATATCCATAATATTCTCATGCCTGTTATGTCAACACTAAAGTGGATTTTGGACTCAAATGCTATTAATATGAATTTATTTAAAGATGTTAAGAAAGGTCCTAAAGAGCTGTAACAAAAGTTGTTTTGTTACAGCTCATCTTTTTGTAAAATAATTAGATTTTATCAAGGCCTGTTGTAAAGGTAGCAAACAAACAAATAAACATTGGGGATATTTGAGGCATTTGACTCTATCTGGGTGAGATCAACTTTAAAGATGTAGTTATTTTATTGGGTCCTGCTTAATCTCACTTCAATTGAAGCTTCTTGAGATAAAACGTGACTGACAACTTGTACCTGAGATGAGTAAAATGTAATCTGACTGATCCTGGCAAGCTTAATTGAAATAAATTGAATCCGCCTATTTCTTCTGCTATACTGTAATTAAATTAGTCACCAGGGTGTAATTGGACATCCAGTTGGCACTTGAGAAGAGATCACAAAATGCTCGTTGGTGCCACAGAATGACAATATGTCAATTTCAGTGTGAAAGGCGGTGTGGAATATGCTTCCTGACTCTATGACTTGGCTGCTGTGGTGTCTTTAAATACAGCATCTGATTATCTGACAAAATGAAAGGCTGTCTCATGCAAAAGAAAATATTCAAGATCAGGCATTATTAGAGCAAAGTAAAAGAGTACACCGACAATCACGTGATCAAGCTACAAGCAGCATAAAACTCTTCAATGTTTCAAAATGAAGGGTGATCTTCTTCATCAGTGACTGCAAACTGGTTTTATGCTGCTAAATTAATAACTGAAGCTAATCAAATAAAATTTCTCTGAATCAAAAATAAGAATAAACAATATCTTGACTGTATATTTTATAGACATTTAATCCTTTTAAATACATATTTTTTAAAGATGATTATGACATTTGATTTGCATCTGAGTTTAAAACATCTCTTGTGTGAGCTCAGTTCAGCACAGAGGATAGGAAGAGGTTTTATGGTACAAAGGCTTTGGTCATTTCTGGCTCTAATGCCATTTCCAAGAACAATGAGCAGAAAAGGGCTAAAGCCACACTGATGACACTTAATCTCATTGGAATTCCTTGTCAGGTTTGACCTTGGAAAGATATTAGCCACTCGACAAGTGACTCTGGGTGTGTGTGTGTGAGTGAGTCGAGGGCTGTCCAGACGGTGTGTCCGTCTGCTGATATGTGATTGTTCCTTATTATTAGTGTATTTTTTTTTAGTTTTTATATAAAAAATCCATTTAAGTTTATGATTCCAGACTTCTTCTAATATTTGCAGCCAACTGGATTTCCAGTTGTGGATGTAGCACTTGATGTGTAGCTCAAAGTTGGGGGTTGAGAGAGAGAGAGAGAGAGAGAGAGAGAGAGAGAGAGAGAAAGAGAGAGAGAGAGAGAGAGAGAGACGAGCAGTAAGTAGCCAGACCACTGGGCTGCAGGGATCTGTGGCCCAGTGATATGTGTGCCATAGTGTCTGTTCAATAGAGGTCCTTGAATTTTTAAACAGCATCGGTTACTTCATACTGTCATTGTTTTGGCACCATTTGCCATGCTTAATCCTGGTAAGTGCACATTTACACTGTTTTACAGTGTAGAGGTGTGCGTTTCTGGTTATGTGTGCCAAGAGTGGAGGTGTCACATCATTTGAAACTAATAAAGTCAGTATGCAGGTAAATGTAGAGTGAGCTTCTAATGCTTGTTTTTTGTAGTGATCTATTGTCAAAGAAACAATCATGTGTGCATAAGTGTAAAAAGTGAGTATGTTTGGTGTAATCTAATGTAAGAAAAAGAAAAATACAAAAGAGAAAGATATTGTAAACAGTGAGCATTCACAAGGGTCTCTAAAATGTTTACATAATTGTTTTTGTGTTTTCAGTCGGAACAACAATGGCTGCAGTTGAGCTCAGATGAATACATGAACAAGACATGAACACTGAGACGTGGTCCTCGTTGTAAAAAGTCTGTATTATTTGAAAGCAGAAAGAAGGGGTAAAATGATACAAATCATTAGAAATCAGCAGGGGTGTAACAAAAGGTTGGCTAAGGGGAGCCTCAGCCCACTATCTGCCTATACCTTGAGAGGGGTCTGGCTGCAGACCTCCACTGTGAGGAGTATTGTAGTTAAGGCTCCACTCTCAGGCCACTTCCATCATAGGCCCGGAAGAGAAAACTTTGCTGCACACACCCTTCCCTCACCTAATACCACCTCAGAGAGACAAGATGAAGAAGGAATGTTTGAAAGCCACTAAAAAACCATTAGCAGAAATATAGAAAAAAAAGTGAGAGACCGGACTTTTTACATAAGAGGCTTCACCCTTTAGTTTATTTTATAGTTGTGAAATGTATCACATTATAATGTATAGTCACATTTTTAAAGCAAATTTCATCGCAATACTATAATTTGATTTGCATTTTATTTGCTGTAATGTGGAATACAATGAAAAAATAAACTGCAGTAAATATAAACAAAAACAAAAATTAAATATCACAAAGACAAAAACAGCCATAATCATTTTGTTTTTCATAAAATTACAGTACAAACACAACAGTCAGTATCAAAAGCTATCATTATTTTTAAAGAAAAATTGAGCAGACTCTACAAAAGCATTCAAATGTGGATTGCATATGAAAAGTATGCTGTTTTTTTATGGGGATAGTGGCGTGCTTAATGTTATTTATAGAATGATCCAGCATTTAAAACACACAGTCTGCTGATATGTTGGTGCATTTTTAGAAAAAAAGTTTAAACTGAAGTGTTTAATCTTTTTTAATATCAATCCAGATGGGAACACAGATGTTACACACACCATCAGCAGATTTTGTCATTTAATTGTGTTTAGAAAATTCTTCTATTCAGTGCCGTTATGCAACTTTTTAAAAAAGTACTTGTTTCTTTAACTCCATGTTGGAGGTAGCCTGAGAGTGGTGCCTGTACCAGAACCATCCCACAGCCTGCAGCTAGATCCTCTTGCATGTCTTGCTCATCTAGTCCTAGAACTAAAAATGCGTTTCTGAACTTTTATTTAAATTCTCCTAATTTAAACTATTTAAAATAAGCTATTTTCATGTAACTAAATGTAAAAAAAATAGAATCAAAATATGTTGGTTCTACAAATAAATAAAGACAATACTCTCTTGCCTCCAAAACTGTCACTTTCAACCTCAGCTCCAGTCTATAATGAAGCCCAAAGCTCAGTTGTCAAACAAACAAACCAGCACAGAGAGACTGCAAAGTTTCTTTTAAAACCGACAATGAGAAAACACGAGTGCACTTTGAAATGTATTAAAATAAAAGCTATAATGAAAATTACAACCAGAAGACAAATATACACTAAATAATTAATTAAAATTAGGGGAATCCCATAATACATATTAAAATATTTAAAAACAAACTAAAAAATGCTAATATATACTTTGATAT
>JBAMIG010000006.1:20864539-20877868 GCA_037177335.1 Kiunga ballochi | reverse complement strand
TGTTGCACATTGTCGCCTAAATTAGCTTTTAAACCCCCCAATCCTCACCACACACGTGCCCCGCCGCTGCCGATTACAGTAAAACCTCCTTATATATATATTTGATTTATAATGGAGAAATACCTTTTCTTTTCCAACATCCCAGCAAAGCCAAAGAACAGTTAAGGTGTTCTAGCTCCAATTTTCTTGTCTTTGACTGTGACTGTTTGTGTCTCAGTATAGATTGGCTTGTCGTGAGCAGAGCTCCACAGTCACTGAAAACATACTGTAACTCTGCATGTGCAAATATTTTAAGGAAGAAGAGAGGCCGATCTGAAAGGCATGTAAAGCAGATTTGCTTCTGCTGTGATAATGTTGTATTTTCTGATTGTTTAAAATAAAAAAAACGTGGTAAAAACATTTTTTCTTCATTATCCTTTTTCTTCATACAGTCTTAGGCTTGATGTATTTAATAAAAAGTGCTAATGTGTTGCAGGGCGGAGCTTAAATCAGAGCTCGGGCCTTGCATCTGTGAGTGAGGAAACAAAGGTTTGTTTGTATGCCTCAATCACTCTTGCTCATGAAAGCAGACACTTACTTGAAAAAAAAATCCTCTCTCTCTCTCGCTCTCTTTTTTCAAGGGAACACTCTAAACCAACATCCTGGGTATAAATTTGCAAAACGCAATACAGGCCTGATTGTGTGTTGAGTGGATGTGGGGTGCATACGAAAAGACCCTGTACCCCTTCCTCTCTTCTCCTCCAAAAAGTACAGCTCCTCCCCTCCACCTCCTCCCTACTCTCTCCATTTCTTTTTTAAGTAGTCAATGTGAAAAAGATACAAAAAAAATATGAAAACTCTCAAACATCTTTTTTTTTTACCTGTTACGGTAAACTTGAGCATTTATTTTAGTTTCAACATGTGTTTGTAAACCAGGTAGCCTACAGCTAAATGGGCACAAATAATTCAGCAGTTAAAGTCTCCATTTATATTCAAACAGGCTTCTCCCAGTAAAAATGTAATCTTATGTTCAATGGATGCTGGCTTGATGGCTTGTCCCACTTCTGAAGATTTGTGGAAAGACTCTTCACATAAAAGTCATTCTTATCATCCTGAAAAAGGTTTTTAGTTAAGATAGCTCTAAACATAATCATCTTTCCCATCTTTGTTCGTCATGGGGTTTATGTACAGTTTACTGTGCCATAGTGAAGGCAGGAGCCGGGGGAATTTGAATGCAAAGGCTGGGAACAAGTGAAGCTTTGGCACTGTCACCAGGTCAACTCGAAGCCCCCTCACAGCCCAGCCCTCAGCACCAGGTGTTCCCTTGCATTCAAATGATACTCTTATTCATAGACTGCCCCAACTGGAGTATTAAAACTCAGAATTAGCAACTGAATGCTGATATAATCCTGGAAATATATGTCTCCATTAAAAAGTAGCCTATTTGAAGGAACAAGGCAGTCTTTGTGAGAGGCTTTATGTATATTTATCAAGGCTCTAAAAGGGAATGAGGGGTGGGGGTTAAGGAGAAGGGGACTGAGGGGGTTGTAGTGCAGACTTTCCAACTGTTTACATGTTAATTTCAAACTTAACAGTCCTTGTCCAGGAACACTGAATGCTAATCAATTTCTTCTCCTTTTGTTATCCTGTTTTTACAGACACTTGGCTGTAGATGGAAAAATGCAAATGAATGTGTGTTTGGAAAGTTTTCAGGCAGAATTACTCTACTTGATTAGAGTGGCAGGTTGTATTTTGGTGATATAATTGCAGGATAGAATTTCATCTTCTGGTCTGACCACAACAGGTGTCGATCTGTGAAAGATTTTTTTTCCCCTTTTTTCTTAGTTTTAGATTCTTTAAACTCAATTCTACCTGATAAGCTGGAAAATGTGGGAAGTCTTGGCTTTCCTCCTTAGGCTGCTGGCTCCACGACCCGACTTCGGATAAGCGGTGGAGAGTAGATGGATGGATGGATGGATAAACATTCTTCAGTTGCTTGCTGGATTATTAGAGTGAATAAATAGAAAACAGCTTTTTTAAAGGCTAGCCTGTTAGTCATTTGTCCTCTTTAGCTGTTAGTCATTTGTCCTCTTTAGCTTCTTTTCCTACTTGTTGTATCTTCTCTGAACAACCAAAGTCAAACTAAATCTATAAATAAAGATTAGTTTTATACTGCAGGGTTTGGAGGATTTTTTTTTTGAAGGCATGGGAAGTTGGGCCTTGGATCTGCTGTCTTCTCTCCCCTTCCTTGTTTTCCCGTCCCTTTTTGCATGTTGTGGGTGGGTAGCTTCTGGGGGCTTTTTGGTCAATATTGCTGCATGCTTTAGTTGTTAGAACTGCTCATGCTTGTCCTGTTCTTCTGGGACACTGGTAAGAGAAGGTACCTGTTGGTACTAGCGGCTCATATTCTGCAGGGAAGCTCACTTCCTTCTAGACCTATCCTCAAACCTCTCTCCTTCCCCACTTTACATAACGGGTGTTGGGTGGTCGGTGGTTTAGGTCCACTGCAGCCTGTTCCCCCGGACTGCGGGGGCCTTCTGCACTTTCCTGAAAGTTTATACCAACTTTGTTGAGAAGCTAGGTGTATGGCTTTTACTGGTTTCAGGTGCAGAAGGCAGTGATTGGTCAGCTCCAAAATGATGAATCCTATGAGGTTAATAGAATACATTCAAAACTACTACTGCTACTGTCTGAAGATCTGGTTGCAATTATTTAAACATGATAGGTTAAATAAACCTCCAACTCCATCTCAAAGTTGTTAAAAACCCTTTATTTCCACTATTCTTATCAGACCCTACCTCAAATATCTGACAAAATAAAGGTCTGCTACACGCTAGGGACGTTTACATGGACAACATTGTCACTGATTTCACAGAGATAGCAACCAGGCTTGAACTTGATCCCTCTCATCTTTTCAGTTTTCTCCAAGCCGGGTACTTTTTCTAGATTGGCTTCCTTCACATCCCTTAACCATCAGCTTGGGTCCCTAATTGACTCCTTGCCTATACTTCAAGCCTGTTCATAGATGCTTCAGTTTTAAAATCTACAATTTCATTGACTGTCAACCCTGACCAATGGAGTTGCCTGAAAATGACCTAGGAGGAGGAAATAGGAGTACCAATATCAGACTACTTATGGAAGCAAATTGTCATGCTGGTTTACTCATCGTCCATCTGTGCCAACCATGGCTTGTTACAATGTAAGTTTCTTTTTAGGGCATTTTACAAAAGCACCTGGCTGGTGAAGATTCACCTTGGTACCAATGATACCTATAAGAAGTGGATAGGCGCCTACTAACCACACATATATGTTCTGGTCCTGCTCAGACTTCCCTGGCTTTGGGCATTAGATTTTAAATTAATTTACACTAGGACTTAGCACAAATTTTAGTCCTGACCATGGTCTTTTTGGTTTTCACTCAACTCACACCTAAGCTCCCAGCGACAAAGTGCCAGGTTTTGGATTTTACGACTCTTTTAACCAGATACTTTGTTTGTTTCAATGGAAACATGCCCTGTCCCCCTCACACAACAGACACCAACAGAAGGTCCTAAACCATATCAAAACTTGAGGAGGTTAGATTATCACTTCCAACCTCAGATAGTTTAAAAAAAAACTTGGCAGCCTTTCATAGAAGAATCGATCAAACTCCTATTCATCAAGAAAGTTCTTTGTTTTTCAATTGACATTTATTTTTTATCTACATGGTTTGACAACACATGTGTGGTTTATAGAAACCCTGCATGGACACTGTATATGCCAAGACTTGTTATATGCTGATAAGCCCCACCCGCTCAGAAAAAAAAGAGATTTAACATAAGGATGGACTGGAGAATGGGTCCATTTTGTGCGGGAACACTCTTATCAATGTGGACTTTTACCTTTTTGAATGCACAAATAGCTATATCACAGATATTCATGTCCAAGTCTAATTAATTATTAATTATACTGTGGTGAGAAATCTGACCAAGTTCCAAACGTGCAAAAAAATAATAATAATAATAATAAAAAAGGAAAGAAAAGAAACAACAAAGCAGCTTCTGAGAACTCAAGAATTGTAACTTCATCCCAAAATGTCATTTAAAGGAAAAATGACTTCAACATTTGTGGTTGAGGAAATATTTAAACTCATATTCTTGGTTTTACTGTTGTCAGCATCAGTTCACATTCCTCCTTCTCCAAATACTGACTCAATAGCCAGTTAAAATTATTGTAATTGTTATGTTCCCATTCTTTTGGAGGGTAAAAACTAGCCATAAAAAGACACTGATACCAGTTCATCACTCCAATATTACACAGTCACCCAGAAGTGTTCATCCGAAACAGGAAGTAATGTCAGATTTTTCACAATTATTCTAAATACCATATACAGTAAAAGTGTATGATTATTTTATGAGATGTAATATTAATGTGTCTTAAGTTTCTTTTCTTTTCTTTTTTAGCAAATGTTTGGGCACACTGTCTCCTAAAACGTCACAGGAAAGTTTGTCTAACCTTTTGACTGGTTGTCAAAAAAAATTCTATGGACTCAAAATGAAAATAAGAAAAAGCTGTTACACCATAAATATCGGTTTGGTCAAACGTATCAATAGCTAATATAGCTGTGACTAACAGAACACCAGCACTGTCTAAGTATTCATCAACATAAACTATATTAAGCAATAGCAGAGTTTCTATCAGCTAGTGAGCAAAGCGAATGTGATTCAAAGCTTTGAAAAGTTGTAACAAAGAAATGCAAATCAGAAATGTTTCCATTGACTTCTTTGGAGTGATTAATCTAAGCTTTGTAGTGTCACCAGAGGCTGTGCTAATAGTGACTTTAATTTAGGAGTATTAGCATGAACTAAAAAAAGAAAACAACCTTATGCAGAAACAATATAACAACTGCAACATAACATATGATGAAGAACAGTTCTTTAGGAATCACTTTAGCTGCTGAAAAATAAGGCTTTATATTATATCTGGGAAGAAACAGCCACCTATATTAGTTGACTAACAGTTAGTGACAAACATCTTGTTTTAATTTTTGCCAAGTAAAACATCAATTATTTGAAATGAATTAAATCCAATTCAAAAGAGTTTGTGTTTTCATTAACATAAAAATTTCATAACAGTGTATGTTTAAAATGTCTAAATTAAAGCCACATTTATATATACAATGAGTAAAAACTGAATGAGGGCTATTTCCGTCTAGTTTTTAGTGTTTTCTGTTACTTTTCCTGGTGTTTTTAGCCTTTTTTGACAGCTAGTTGAAGCTGTAATGAAACACTGAAGCTGTTGCTTAATCCATTTCTGTAATTGATTTTTTTTAAAAAGTTAATAATGTCTTAACAGAAATGACAAAAAGGAAAGAAGGGGTAAGAGAGAGCTGAAGAGGTTGTTATGAAATGTGGTCAGCTGAAATGCCATGGCAACTGGTCAAGAGTCCACAGAGGAGGAATGTGTCTAATGAAATGTAACAATACCCCCCACCCCACCCCTCCCTGCCTCTCTGAAAGGGAAAAAGTGAGGATGTTTTATGGTTGGAGTTCCAAGACTGGACTGCAGCTTTGTTTAGACAGGTTTCAGATGTTTGGCTCATTATGTTTAGGTTTTAGCTGATTGTTTTTTAGACAGATTTGATTGAATAGGCAAATGTCATCATGTTAGAATTATCCTCCATGGGTTTCTCTTCTTTCCTCACTTTATACTTTTGTCTGAGGCACAGGGCATGACAAAATACCTCTTTTTGCTGTCACTGTGGGATTTACAGATCTTGTGACATGAGAGTGTGATGCAGTTATTTATGGTTAAAGAAACATAAATGAAATGCAAACAAAGAGTAAACGCATTCACTTAAAAACTTGATAATTGAGTGCTTTATGTTAGCTAAAGTCAGGGTGTTTACCAAGATAACATTTAAGAGAGGTAATATCTCCAATACAAAATAAGTTTTAGTAAGTAATTTGTTCACAGTAAAGAAATCTGATATACAAGTTAAGAAGTACGCGGGCAACTAAACATGCAAATCAGATTATAAATGTTGGCTGGTATCGTCGATGTCTCCACATATTATTCTTCCATTCTGTCTGATTATGATGCTAATATCAACTCTAAACAAAGAAGCAATTCCAGAGATAGAAATGGAAAAAAAATAATGCAGTTTTATACAAAAGGGAAAATGTAGAGGTATTATGCTGGCTATGAAACTACCGGGCAGAGGGTGATACCTACAGAGAGGTTTCATCGGCCTGTTAATGTGATCACCTGAATTATGCTAAATCTATTGTGCCCAAATATCATAAACGGATGCGTGAACACCACCCCACCAACTCAAACAGGGACTGAAATTATTATTTATGTGGCTGCAGAGCTGCAGAGAGACAATTAGTCATATTTGTATGCTGAAATTAATTGAGAGAGATGCGGGAGATAAAGACACAGAACAAAGACAGCTTTTTGTCACTGCTCTCCATCTGACAGGGATAATTAGATATATGAAATTGAAATTCCTCAGTGGGGGGTCCTGTTGACAACACTATTTTCTGTTTCGTTCCTCACCCCCTTTTCTTTTGTGTTCCTGTTTATGCTAATTTGGGCCCAGTGTTTTTCCCTGACCGCTAAAAGCAGCATCCTCCCCAGCCTTCTCATTCAATTCACTGTAGACAAAGAACAGCTTGTCAGCCCATTCACACCACCACCCATCCCCCCCTTACCTGTGACCCAAGGATTTAATGAGGGAATTACTTCTTTCTCTTTATGATCAGTAGAATCAAGTGAATTTTATGATTACGCCTGTCTGAGTGCTGCACCAACAGTATTTGAATAAGTATAATGAAGTAAAGAGTTTTCTAAAAAAAATTGACCAATTAGTTTAAAAAAGTCCATGTTAACATTTTTTTACATTATAAAAACATGGATTGTATAATATATATTCAAGTATGGTAGATACTTTTGTTTCATGTCAAATTTCACTTTTCATTCATAATATTACAACCTAGAAGATGCAGGTTGTTTCATTTAGAAAATATTTATTTGAAAATGATAAATTATTCTCAATGTTTAAATCTATGATAGCTATATACAATCAGAAAAAATAAACAATAAGTAGATGATCTTTGTTACATTAAAAACGCTTTTTATTGTTGCCTAATTTTACATAAGACGAGTGAGTAGCCTACAATCCATTTTTTTCTACTGTGTAATGTATATGCAATATGCTCCAACACACCTGACTAAAATGATAAATATTATATAATTTAATAAATATAAAGTCCAACAATCAAAGAAGTCTTGAACTCCTGCACAATGACTCACTAAAGGTGCTTTTAAACATTTTTAACATTAAAACAACATTAACACTGCAGCTTTTATCTAGCAATACCATAGAAGAAGACTGACGCAGAGCTAGAAGAACTTGCTGTTACTTTTTACCTGAGGCTCTGATTATGGTTATTTATGGGAAATAGACTCATGGGAAGAGAAGTCATCAGAGGGCAACACGTAACATGCTGGATGACATCAGACCAATCTATGGACGTTAGCCTGTTAAAAGTTTTCATCATTTTTGTTTCTCATGTTGATGCTCCCTGTCTTGGTTTTAATTAAATAAGACTCCACATAATCAATGATAACAGTTTTAACGCCAAGCCAGAGATATGTTTTCTGGCTTTTCTGCATATTTTCTGTTGCAGCCCTGCTTGTCTGACCTTACCATGAATGGATGGAATAAACTATTGTCTACTTTGCTGTAGATTCCAATATACGCTTACCATGGCAACTCCTATCCCCAACCAGACCAAAACTAGATAAAGAGAAAGTACTTACTTGTTGAGTATGTAAGAGGTTTTTATGTGTTCTCCCTTGTGGGCAGATAGATTTGTAAAATATTCTGACTTTTGTGATTGGATTTAACATGTTCTCCTCTTTTCTGTAAAGTTTTGACTATTTTGATTTGTCAGTGAAGATGTAAATTGTGATTCTTTGTGTGTGCAACTTACCTACTACGTCACGCAATGTTAAAAGATGAAAAAGTTCGAAATGTGGTTTCCCAACCATAGAGATGCTGGGCTGTGATAGATGCAGAATTGTACCTATAAAGGTCGATGAACCATCAAATGGGTCAGAAATGCAGATTTTCAAGGTCAAAGAGTTATGTAGGTTATCTTTCAGAATATGGATTGGAATGATTGCCAGCTAGTGCTTTATCAAAAAAGATAAAGTATAAAAGATTAAAAAGCGCTAAAACAGAAAAGAAACAATATCTCCTGAGTTCCTTTCCTTTCCATTTAGGATCTTCAACAAAAATAAAATGTTGCATTTTTCATCTAAAATAATTCACCAGCTGATCATAAGATATTATATTTAATTTTGTGTCCTGTTTAATATTAAAACAGTCAATAACATCCTCATTTCAATACTCTTAAATGGCACACTGCAAATGAATCACCACACCATCTTACTAGTTCTCTACTGGTTCTACTGTCACAATTCTTTCTTCTCTGACTTTTGATATATAATCCCTGCTTCTGTCCTACTTGGTTTGCTGTTGTCTGGCATTTTTGTGTTCAAGCTTCTTAGCATCTAAACTCCCAAAACTATCCAAACATTACTGTTAAAAATCATAATGGCTTTACTGCTTATATTCTTGTGGTTTGATTTCTGTACAGCAGTTTTTAATGTGTAGATCTTTTCCTAAAATTATTTTTAAATGTGTATTTATTTAGTAATCCCTTTATCTAGTGTTATCTAATGATGAACAATTTTCAGTATTTTCAGATTAGTGTTTTGTCATTTGCAAACTGTTTGCATCATGTGAACTTCCCCTGCAGTATCAAACAGTAACATCTGACAAAAGAACATTGTGGTTTAAGTGGAATTATGGGTTATGTCACCTTTAACCACAAAACTGGAAAGGGGCCTCTCGATAGTTTTCCCTTTACATGAGAAGCAAGCGCTGTCATGTTTCTCACCACAGAGGATATGACAAAGTGGCACACAACAGAACCATATTTGAAACTGATAACATGGATGTACATTTGTGTAGCTGCATTGTGAGAAGCTGCAAATTATAATTCTGCATCCCCTCTTTGTGTGTGTGTGTGTGTGAGAGACGGGGAGGGGGAGGGGGGGGGGTATCAGGTTTCGCCGCACTCTAGCCTGAGAAATATGAATGTCTTAAGAGAGAGAGAAAATTGGTATTGATATAACATTTCCTTATTTGATTTTTTATTTGATCTATTTTGATGGAATATAAGTGAGCATCAATGCTTATATTATCATGTGTTTAAATGTTCTTTATTATGACATTTAAAAATGCCTTATTCAGTTCCATAAAAAAAAAAAAATCCCCGAGTTTACTTTTGAAAGCACATTTCACTCCTCTCAGATTTTCAGATTAAGATCTCAGCCTGACATGATAAACTTTTCAAAGATGTAAAGACAAAAACAAGGCAGACTGGGTTTAAAAAAAATGGGATAGAGCATGGTTGTTAGAATGGGAAGGAAGGCGGGATGGAGATATGAATTGAACTGGAAAGAGCCTTGTGTCTAATGCTTGCCACATTTGCTCTTGAATGAAGGTCTAATTACCCATCGGTATTTGGTGCCAGCGTTCCCAGGTCCCAGCAGCCCCTGGGCCCGTGCAGGCAATGAGCGTCCAGAGCCAGCTGCCTCCCAAACACTTGCAGGTATACAAGCGGGCTAATAGTCCTACCACAAGGGAGCCGGATGAAAGAGCAGGAAACTGCTGCCAGAAGCCCTGAAAGGGTTTATGTAAAGACAGGAGAGATGTAGGCATCTAGTCATGGCTGACCCCACCTAAACTTACCTACCTGTTTATCTTTTCTGAGGTAAATCTTTACAGTCTGCTTTTTCAAGTAAAAATTAACAAAAAAGGATGCATGTCAGGAAAAAGTGTGTGGTTTCTTTAAATCAGTACACATCACCTAATAGTGCTGTGCAAAAGTCTTTCTGTTCTATTTTATTCTACAGGCATTGAGCAGATGCTTTCATCCAAAGTGATGTACATCAGAGAATTAAAGGGGGGTCTTGAGTCTTGAGCCCCTTATTACTTCATATTTTGATTATAATCCTTCATTCCTTTTTAAGTTTAAGTTTTACTTTAGACATTGGCTACTTTTTTTTACTAATTTTATCTCAGTCCTTGAGCCTGTGGGTGTTTTTTTTTTTTTTTGCACTTAACAGAGACATGTAAATCCTTAAGTCTTAAAGACATGTAACTGAAGAATAAACTAGTCTGTGTCTCCACACAGCAGTCCACAGCATCTAATAAAGAAAAATTAACCCTCAGATCCTGAAGGAAAATGGAAAAATGCTGCAAAGGCTTGACACAGGACTTGATAGAGGCTTTGACTATTTTTCCAGCTACTGCTTGCTGAAAACTCATCAGAAATTGTCTCCAGGAAGAGTGGCTGTTAAATGGAGCCATTCTTAAGGGGCTATGAGTAGTATGCCAAAAGACAATAGAACTGGAATAAAGTCAGATCTAATATGGATTATTGATTGATCAATCTTCCCCAGAACATTGACTTCAACATTGAAGCAGTTTAGAGTCATCTTGACAGAAAACTAAATAAATAAACAGCCAATATCACAAATAGAAGTTTTAGAAAGTAGTTTAGAGGCATTTTTTAATTAGCTACTTTGAGAAATAAAAAATAAATAAATAAATGCATTTACAATGACTGTAACTTTTTTAAAGGAATTTTTAGTTATTCTGGTTCCACACACCTTTATGAACCTGTTCTTCAGAGCAACTCATTTTGGTGCGGTTTCTTTAAATGTGAATGAGGCATGTTAAGCCCCGCCCCCTCCAGGTAACAGGAAGTTCAACTCTACCCTGTTCTGCCATGTTTGTAGCTTGATAGCAGTGATATGCTAATCTCCAGACAGAGTAAACATGGTAGGTTTACTATAAATTTTAATGTATCAGATTAACAAATTTGATTACCTGGAAGTCCATGACCTTTTTTGGCAAACCCGCATCACATACTGTGATGTAATAATGATAATAGTATTAATAATAATAATAATAAAACCATAATAGAGAATAGAGAAGATTATTAAACAGACTAAAAAATATAAACACAAAGAATAAAAAGACATATATGTAGCATCAGGAGGGAATAAATGAGCATTTTATGCATTCTTAAAAACTTAAGTGCATAAAAACATGTATTTAAGGACTAAAAAAGTAGATTTTGCATGATAACCTTTAAGCTAATTAGAATAACACCAACTCTGTTTTGCTCTCTGTCCTGTATTTCCACATGTTTGAACAAATATGTTCATATTTCCCAGTGATTTGCCTCTGGACTTGGTCCATCTGCCCCACTGATCTGCCCCACTATGGTTCTATTACAAGTTCTTCACTATTATTTATCTTCCCTTTCCAATTTCTACAGTAGCTCATTCATTGTGGTGGACTATATTCAAAAGTTGTGATCAGATATATCTATTGTTCTTGTCAAACGTATAATAGCAATACGGACCCCTCTTTACTTGTATCTTTACATCAAACAGAAATACACAGTTCTGTTGGAACAAGACAGTGATACTAGGCAACTTCAATTTAGGGTGTGATAAAGCTGGTACAGAATATGTGTTTGATTTAGAGATGATGAGACTCGGTATCTTTGCATTTTGCATAAATGTGAAATTGTTCAATTTGTGTAGATGTATTCATATCCTCTCCTGAATATTGTGAGACGGGAGGGAAAATGTGTGTACACATGCGTCACCTTGCGAGGCATCCCATTTGTGTTTATTCCTAAATACAAACACACTAGTCATCTCTCCCGCTGCCTGTTCAGCAACATAAGCAGAGGAAAAGTAAGTAACCGTATCTTACTGAGTGGGATGTGATTTCCATGAAAGAGCCAGTAAGGGTGGGACGGGAACACAGCCAATCATGAAGAGTCCAGAGTCATCCTGAGCAACAGGAATTCCCACAAGCTGGATAAACATGAAGTTTGGTGGGGAGAAGAAGCCGGTTTGACAGTCTTTCATCTTTAAACATTAACATCCTCTAAATATTGTTGTACTGTATCTCCCCATAGAGATGCACCATGCATCTGGTCAATCATTCATGCTTGTATCAGTGGGCGGGACGACTGTCTTGCTTATAAAATGTAGCAAAGTGAATCATGTTGACATGATAATAGAGGATAGAGAGACACAATAGAAGAAAACAAGGGTGGAGTCCAACATTTTACAACCTTGTGTATTACTTCAGCTTCTATTTTGGATGGTCCATCCCTATCTGTTCTGGGATAGATTGCCGATGGTCCTGATGGAACAATGTGTTTATTCCAACAGATTCAGACAAAAATGACAAATAAACTACACCAAACACATCTTTTAAGTGTTATAGCCTTACATGTGTTTTGTTTCACATGAGGACAGGTTTTTGTGTCTGTTACAAATAACACAACATATTTTCAAACTAAATAACTGTGTGTGTAGGCCTACTTTTGTCACTGTCTTTTTAAATTTTTAACACACACATACCCTCGTTTGGGTCCATACATGATAACTGTGAATCAACTCTTTGTTCATGGCTCAAGTCATAAAACAGGAAAGAAAGAACATCGTTATGCTTGTGGGGCACCTCTCTAAAACGCTCCAGTGACAGAAAATGAAAAGCTGTAATTCCTCCTGTGAAGTGAAGTCTGACTTGTCGGAGTAAAGCACTTCCTATCCTTTTGTTCGGATCTTAAAGGGAATTATGAGGAGAGAGTTAGATATGGCTGTTAATAGGACCACTGAGCCCTGTGAGCAGATGAATGTCAAAGTGATTTAGACCATGACAGTTGTATTAAAGTAATGAAACCAGGTTACTTTAAAATGGATATTTAGTTTTTTAGACTCAAGAAAAAACTACAAAACACATATTTTCAGGATTTCGGATCAGGGGTGGGGGGTGGGGGTATGATGATCTTAATATGATATTTTTTGAAGCAATCAGATTATTTGTTTTTGTTTTGCAGAACTGAAGTCATAGTCTTTCTCATATTGATAAGCAAAGAAGAAGCTGATGGCTGAGGATGGGTTGGGTATAGGTTGAAAGGGGGGGGGGGGGCAGGTTGCTTGGAGATCACTGAGCTAATAAAACAAATCAATGGCAAGAAACCACAGAAAAAAGTGAAGTCATTAATTTGCAGAGACAGTATGATCCCACCAACCACATGCATTGATTAGAAATGAGGTCTGAGCAGAACCTTGAGGGGGTATCATATTAGTAGAGGAAAACAATGGCCATGGTAGGGCAGTGTGTGTGTGTGTGTGTGTCTATGAGTCGAGGGGGTTGGGGTTGATCTCTGAGGGTTTGCTGCTGAACTGATCCAGGAG
>JBAMIG010000006.1:20838072-20862558 GCA_037177335.1 Kiunga ballochi | reverse complement strand
ATGTAGCGCTCACAATGTGAAGCATAATGGCGCTAAAGAAAACATTTTGGTGTGGCAAATTAAAACAAAGTACTGGAGATGCCTGGAGAAGGTCTTTACTCTGCAAAATGGCATAGCAGGTGATTAAAGGGTTAATCATCCAAAAAGATACATAAAAAAGGCATAAGTCGCAACTTTGTTCTTAATGTAAGTAAATGTTGGTTGTATGGTTATATTTCTGTAACGTAAAATTGAGATATTTTGTTTGAAGATCCCCTTCATTTTTCCACTCTGTGCTGTTCATCCTGTTGCATTTTCAATGTTTGTTCTTTTCTGTTTCTGATTCCTCATTTTCTTCCTCCTTCACTTCTACAGCTCCTCTTCTGTGCAGCTATAATACTGATACTCCTGGCTTCTGCCTTATTAAAATACACTCCTTTTGTCTCCCCTTCTGAGTCAGGTGGTAGAATAACTATGCAGCAGGGTTAGCTGTATTTAGCTTCTCAAGGAGTTAGCCATTGTGTCAGGCAGCCACTCACAGCTAAATCAACAACGCCTCACGGAGAGGAAAGAGGCGAGGCAGCAGAGATAGAGATAAAGAGAGAGAGAGAGAGAGACCACATGGGAGTAATGCAGGAGGAAAAAAAGGAGATTGGAGTGAGGGTGGGGTGGAAGGGTGGTGGGGTCCTGCTTCATGTAAACCCCTGGCTTTTTACACTGAGTAGTGTTTTCATGCTAAGCTCCAAGCTTGAGCTGAAATCCTCTCACTTATCCTCAAATCCAAGATGAAATACTGTCAGATGTAGTGTGATCCAGGGAATTTGGTGGGAAACTGACAGGCCAAACAGAGAGACATATGAGTGACTGATACTTAGAGGCATGAGTGTGTGTTTGTTTGTGTGTGCTTGTGCATGTGGAGGAGCAGCCGGGGCAGAATGGAGGGATGTGAGGGGAAGGGAGGAGATCCAATGATTTGTTGAATGCAACGAGAGCAAGATAACATTTTTATGCTTTGAAAATGTCATAATACACTATATTTGTTCTATACTTAACTACGAAAAATGTTAGTCATTATAACAATTTGCATAAAATGAGGTATAATTCTGGTAGTTTTGTAGATATCAGTGGGATAAAAGTGGCAAAGGGGCAATATTTGGAGGGAGTGTAAGTCCCTCCTCTCTGAATAGCTCTAAGGCACAAGCAGGAAATGGAGTTCTGGTATTTTGTTTTGCATCAGTGCTCCTCTTTATTAGGGAGGAACAGAATCGGCATAGAATAATAATTGGAAAATAGTAAGCGCTTTCATTATAATTAGCCAGATCACAGGATGCAATAATCCAATTATTTTACTTAAAATCAAGTTTCCACATCACTCTGCGATGCGTTGAAGTAGAAGCTCAAGTCACACGGAGCCATGTAGAAATGGCGAAACTTTCCATCTCCTGTCGCCGTTTCTGCACATGTAAACACCAGTATGCTTGAGTGTGTTCAGACAGCTGAA
Organism: Kiunga ballochi; assembly: GCA_037177335.1. Classification (NCBI taxonomy): domain Eukaryota; kingdom Metazoa; phylum Chordata; class Actinopteri; order Atheriniformes; family Pseudomugilidae; genus Kiunga; species Kiunga ballochi. Next base: position 20,861,078 of record JBAMIG010000006.1, on the reverse strand, counting down.
CATACACCCCACACGAGCGCTACTTAGAACCAGCCATCCTAAAAACACACATATGTGTGTGCACCTCAACAACATGCAAATAATTGAGTAAGATTTGCTGGTACATTAAGTTTAATGTGTTTGACATTCGGGCGAGAGGAAAAGGAAGGCATGACGTGGAGTAGCAATGCTGCGTCTTTTTTCAATCAGGCCACCGCAGGGCTTCGTTTTACAAGCCCAATGCGAAGCGAGAGCCGTCAGAGGTAATTAGCACTGTTGCAAATGGACGCAGGTCATGGCTCTCAGCAGATTGGTCCGCAGACAGGTCAGCAGGGGTCAAACCTCCAGTATGGAATGATATAAACAATCATCTATAGGCTGCACACCAATCAATCCTTTTTAACACTATCCGCTTCCTGGTTGGCTGCTCTTAGAGGTCAGAGGTCAGTGTACAAAAGGACAAGTAAACCAGTGGGTTTGTGAGTGGGAAGCACATACAGATTATCAATTTTTATATAAGTGATGAATGTACCAGCAAAATATCAAACTTTTTTTTGTTGTTTGTTTTTGTAATTGCTTTTAATGGAATATGTAGTCATGTGTAGGCAAGTAGTTTCTTTTAGCTGAAATGACAGTGCAGTGTTTGCATAGCGAATAATAAAGCCACTTGAAAGTCAGCAGAAAGTTCTGCAATTAGCTGCACAGAGAGAAAGGACAGAGAGAGGGGAGGGGGAGTGGAATGGTGGAAACCAATGCTTGAGGAATTGAATTACCGGAGCCTTTTCTCATTATCATTTAGGCGTCTTTTATGGCCCACCAGTAAGAGATGATGTTCCCATGACCCCACACAATACACAGACATATTATTCAATCCTGCCTCGATGAAATTCCTGCAAATAAAACCTTTGTGCTGGGCAACAGCTAATTATTTGACAGATTGCCCCCCTTCTGGCTCAGGTTACAGTGCAGACTGGCCACATTTTAGTCTTAGTTCCCTCCCCTGCCCCTGCCACCACCTCCAAAGCGCACCACAAGCACTCACCCCCAGCCCCACTGCAGAGAGGGGCCACTATGAGAAAATCCCAGAGGGCCTCATTCTTTTCAGGAGATTATATATTTTAGTGTGCCCCCCTACTTCACAACCATCCATCCAAAATCAGGCTAGCATGGTCCGTGAGTATGAATGCGTGTGTGTACATGTGTATACATAGTGGGGGGATGAGATGGAGAGACTGTATGTCAGTGACAGCAGTCATTTCACAGTGTAAACAGCATTCCCAAGCAAAAATATTTAATTTTCTCACAAAAGTCCTGCATTGTGAAGACAAAAAATCCACAAGGTCAAATGTGTGTTTTGCTCCACTGTATTTATCTTACTTTGAAGAACTACAGTGAGTACAAATCTAGTGTATCTTTCATATTTTCAAATTAGAGAGAAAGGAACGGTAAGGGATTATAGTTGTGGGTGGGCATGTCTTCAGCTTTGATTCAGTCCACCAATAACAAGAGTTTGTCATTAGGGTTTGGACATGGACCACCAAGATAAATGCCAACACATGTTTAAATTATCTGAAGAGTAGTGGCATTTCCACGCTGCTCTCTCCCTTCCCATGAAGATCCCCTGTTGACTCGACCATGCTGACATTTTGAGTTATCAGTTCAAGTCTAATCAGCTGCTTGTTTTACCCCCCATGCAGTTTAAGATATATATATATATATATATATATATATATATACATATATATGCATATATGTGTGTGTGTAAATCTATGTATGTTTATACATTTGATTTTTCTGCAATACATGTAAATGTATACGATATTTACACTTTTTTTCAAAAGAAATATCTGGTCTCGTTTCTTTATTTCTTTTTCTTTTTTTGCAATTGATAACATAAAAGCATTGTGTATTAGCAAAAATGACAAACTTTAAAACAACTTTGAATAATTCAAACTGAATCAACAACTTCATGATTATTATTATAAGCCTGATACTAAAACTACTAAAACCACACAACTTTTGCCTGCAACCAGGAGAACTAAAACAAGGAACTGTTGCTATTGTTTAAGGTATTTCTGCTGCAAGGTTTGTAGAGATTGGCACAGTTAAATATTATTATATGAGGAATTGATTTCATGTAATGAAACAACAAAAAATGGAAGTTGGATGAAGCTCTAAGGGAAATGTAATGCAAAATGTGACTTGCATGGCACCCCTGTGTGTAAATGAGCTAGGTGAGTGCAACAACAATTATTATTTAGTTTACAGTAGGCTACTACAACATACAATGAAAACCCCCACACACGCGTGTATATATATACATATATATATAAATATATATATGTATATATATATATATATATAAATATAAATATATATATATATATATATATGTTTGTGATATATGTGTGATACGTGTGTGTGTGTTGGGGTGTGTGTGTGTGTGTGTGTGTGTGCATGTATGCAATGTTGACATTTCCCATCTTTTGCATTTTAACCCCCAGTTCTTGTACCATCAATGTCTTTCTAGGTTCCAGTTACATGTCTGGGGTGCTCATCTACTGTGTTTGCCTGGCATGAACCCAAGCAAGCAGAGCCTGGAGTATTCATTGCTCAACCAGGGTGAAGGTCATTTAGACCAGAACTTCTTTTTTCAGCTCCCCAGTGAGCAAACATATGGTCACAGAGCACCTTGAACATGTTTTGGTGACCAGAACTACTCGGCCTGAGTTGCAACACCAAAGAGAAAGTGGGACTACGGCAGGTTGAGGCAGGAAACTGTTAAGGCAAGAACAAGGATAAGTAGGGAGAAGCGTGATCACCAGTGACTAGTCTCCTTTTGTAGACATTAAGATTCTTTTGAAGTATGGATGTGGAATATCAGACTGTTCTGCTAGACTTCCTTCTCTCCTGTTTCTGTTGATATAAACAGCTATAATCATAAGGTACATTATCATCACCCTGTTGTTCACACAGCCGAACCTCACCTAATCGCTTCCACGTTTCCTCAGTGTTAAGCTCATTAGTGGGTGACCTAAAGGCATGTGGGGAAAAAAAGAAAAAAGACAAGCAGGAGAGACAAAAAAAATCTTTGGATAATGGATGCTTGCTGTTTTGAGACAGTAAAAATAAACAGGTCTGCGGCTTTGATAATGAATATGCTGCAAACATCGGGCTAGAGTGTGAGTTTATCATAAATGTCTGGCTAATAACTCATATGCTGTGTATGCATGTGCACTCTCTTAAACAGTATGTGTGAGCCTGCCTGTGTGCCTATATGTCATTGGATGTGTGTATTTATTTTTAGGTAAGGTTGGGAGGGGTGTGGGGGAACACTGAAGATGATGACTTGCAGTTAGACTTTGTGAATGGGGATGTGAGAGTGTCTCTGGTGTCTGAACGTCCGGCCCAGGTGGCGACTGGAAGGCCGGCTTCATTAGGCCTAAAGAGGAAACAAAGGAAGATGCATCGTAAAAAAGTGCTATCCTTCATCTGAGAGGCCACCGCCTGACACATTAGGAATCTGTATGCTCAATTAACCACTGGCAGGCTCATTTTTCCTCTCTCCCTCTCTCTGGCCCTCTTGATCAAACAGAGCAAGCGAGAGCAATCACACCGGACGCAAGCAGGACTTAATATACAGCATGTTTATGAAGTGTGGACACATTTGGTTGTGTGTGCTTTGGGAATTCTATGGCACAAACATTTTTGTGTGAAAACAGAATTGATTTCCTTAAAAAAATGAGGAGAAAATTTCCCAATGAATCCGATAATGGCTTCCTTCTTTTGTTACAGGAGGAAGATGGAAATGGGACAGCCTACACAGAAGAACTTGCATGCCAACAGCCCACCTTTCCGAAGCCCTTTTTGTATGTGAGCTGTTATTAGCTGTTCTTTTTCACCTACTTGCACTATAAAACCTGCTTTGTCTGCTTTGCAAACTTCATACCAGTAACATCCCTAGCAGTTGCATCATTTTATCATTACAACTAACAGTTGCATCATTTAGTTCATTTGTGCTTCCATGTGACGCTTACTAGTACACAATCATTAGTTAAGCAACATCTATGCTGATAAATTTCCCCTTTTTTATTTACCTCGGTAATAATTATTTTATATTATATGTTATTAAAAAAATGAATCACCAGAACTAAACTTAGTGACTGTTTTATTACACAATACTTTCTTTTAACATGGAGCACATGGTCAATCTACATTACTTACTTTACCACACACTGCCTATAAAGATATTTCCTTTATTTGGGCAGAATCTGAAGGTGCCAGACTCCCTAGGTGAGCAGTAGACTACATAACTTTTACTTAAGAATAACTTTTATGCCCCCGATATTTTTTTTTGGATCAACTGGTGTTTCCAGTTATCATGATGCTTTTTAGAGCAGAGAGAATTTGCAAAACCTAATCTAAAAAGGACCAACATAAACGTGAACATAAAAGTCATCAAACACTCACCTTACCAACATTTCCTCTCTTGAATTCAGTGGCAACCTGGGGATGCTTATCTCTCATCTTGATCCTGCTGTGTAAAAGAAATGATAAATGACACGTGGTGGAGGCACTGTTTCTGTGTGTGTCTGAGGTGTGTGTGTTGGGATGTCACCGTGATATGCATCAGTCTTTGATTAACGAGTTGAGCTGAACACGCTTTAAAATTCACAGAGGTCATGACTTATGAGGCTATCATACGACACTTCCCTGCACTTAACAAGTCAACTTTTTTTTAATCGTCCAACACATCCTTTTTTTTTCTCCTTTCAGCCCTTCTTTCTGCATTGCCCCCCTCTTTACCTCTCTTTTAAGCTCTATCAGGGATGAAAAATGACGTGCAGCTGGCTGAGCACTTCCTTCTCTTTGTTAGGGTCAGCAGTTCACCATGCTGATAGAGACCCTCACACCTTCTCTAACAGGAGCTCCCCCACACTCACACAGGTCATTTTGCTGCATCAATGATCACTGCTACCTTTGTCCAGGTTATCTCCTATTACATGACTCTCTCACTGCATATGTCAGTGATTGATTGATTGATAGCTAGGCTATTACTTTTAGCTTATCAAATATTTACCATATTTTTGATCCACCCATAAATGTGAGGTGAGGAAGCAAAGGTCCAACTTGATTCACAATGGTTCATAACATCTAACATTGAAGTTATCACACAATTTCTCACCCATAACTTGTCTATATTAACATTTGGTCATGTGCCTTTGGTGTGTTATTGTCGCCCTTTGAGTAGCATTCACATGCTGTTAGGTGAAACCATAATAAAGTCTTCCGTTTACAGTTACAGAGGAAGGCTAACAAACAGAACAAAGGAGTTTCACAAAGGAGATCAATGTGCTGTCTATATGAAAAGTTATTAGTCTACATTTTGTTTTCAGTAGGTGTTAAATTTAGACTACATGGAACTAAATGCTTAGAAAACCAAAAGCTGAGAATACACCCTGCAACAGCTAACCATATCAGATAGTATATTCATATAGCTAATTTTCCCTCCAATTTCTGATTTGCTTATGTGTTTGTGACCTCACAGAACATACCCAATCCTAATTCAAATGTTGAGTTTTCAAAGTCATACATTCATAGTCTGCACACATTTGTTCTGATATAGGGTTGCAGGGTGGGTTGGAGCCTATCCCTGCAGTTGCTAAGCAAGTGGCATGATACATCATGGACAGACCACCAGTCCGTCATAAAGAGTCTGACAATCATTCACACCTAAACAAAGATTTGAATCATCAGAAGACCTAACAAGATTGTTGTTGATTTGCAAATACATGGAGAGAACCTATATTCACAGAAAGAACATGCAAACTACCCAGTTGATGTTTAAACAATAAACATTCTTTCTGAGATGAATACCTACAGGCAGAAGAAGGCATTGCACATCCTGGAACTAAACCAGAAAGAACGTTTTATACGTTTTCAAATACAGCTCCCACAGCACGTACGTACGATGTTCCCATGTTTAAACCAGATTCTTAAACCTTTCCTTTAACAAGCCAAAAAGTCTTGTTCAAATAGAAATAGTTATCTGCTTTAGTGCTGATGATTCTGTACATCACCTACTACTTGGTTAGTTATGATTTAGGCTAAAATGCTATTTTTTTTACTTAGCAACATCTTTCCTTTATGTGCAAACATAAAATATTACAACACATTTGTTAATTGCTAGATTTGTTTAGGCCATGCATACAGTTTATTATAATTACAAAACAAATTGACTAGTCTGAAAAAGGTCATGGTTAAAAAAAATGAATCCTTAATTCGAATCAACATCACTCAGATAAACAAATTAAAAAAATTCACAAGTTTTTTGTCCCCCCAAAAGCCACTGGAGACAGTTAGCTCACATCCTCACATGCCGTTATCCCTTGAAATAAAAAGGCTATGGATTCATCATTGGTGGAAAAGTCTCATATAAACTATATATATATATATATATATATATATATAAATATATATACAAATATTATATACAAATATAATATATTACAATAATATGCTAAAAACTAGCAGTGTGTTAAAATGGAACATAAAGCTCTTTCTAAAGCTGAATGTGTAAATTGGAGATGGAAACAGGTTAAATTGGTAGGTTTGTGTTTTTAAAATACAATCTCAGATCACATAAGTTGGGCCCAACTGAATAATATTCAAACAGAAAATATTACAAGATGAAAACAATTAAAACGTTGCATATTGAACTTTACGATGTCTTTTGCTTTGAGTGGATTGGCGGTCGAGGCCAGCCTGATCACATTTTGATTGCACTCAAAAAGAGGTGCTAATCATAATGCTGAGCTGGTCTTGTTGAACAGCTAATTACCTCCATTATGAAGATGTACGGGCGTGATCAGAGGCGCCTCACTGTGTTCGTGTGTACTTATTTGTGTATACACATATACGTACTGGCCTGTGCCGATTAAAAGCATTAGCCGTCCATCCTGAGGAAGGAGGCAACTCGGGGTTCGAGGAGAGAGAGGAGGAGGGGAGGGAAGAGGTGAAGGTGGGAGGAGGATGTCCCTCTCCTGGAGACAAGCCCTGACCTTCTCATTTCATCCTCATTAGTATCTCATGTCAACAGAGCAGCCACTCCTTAATCATCTGCTATCATCCCAGACTTACACACATTCGCACATGCATACACACACAAATAAAGGCTGAAATAAACACAAACATGCCCACAAGTTTGCTTTTAGACGGGAACTGACATGTGTGGTGTCTGTATCCACATGTCTGTGTATAACTAGTATGCCAGTTCACTTCTTTTAATTAAACATTCAGTTTTAAAAGATCAGGGAAAAATAAAATAAAATATGGTGTGATCCCAAATTTTTTTTTCATGCCCACAAAAACATATGTATCTGTTGTTCTTGCCTAATATTATGGGATCTGGTGGCAGCCTGACAGCATGCCATTGGGTTAGCTCGTCTGTCTGTGTCGGCCTCGATGCCATGGAGGCCCCAGCAAGGTCGAGGGGGAGCAAGAGCTCGGGGTGCCAGCACAAATGAGCTCCATTCATTTCCCCACTTCAGCATATGGTGGCCCATTGTCCTCGGCCACAGAGGCAGAAGTGATGCAATTTGTTGGCATGTCCTGTCATTTTCACAAACTGTCCAACCCACTGAGGCCCTGGCCAGCAGAAGACAAGCAAGGGCAGCCTGTTGTTTCGGCCTACACACATAGCGTGTGTATTGTTTTTTTTGTGTTTCTCTGCTGATGTTAATCTAGAGCTGGTGGCATCGCCCAAAAACACGATAAAGACATGTGTAGTCCAAATATGTTGATGAAGTAGCAGCAGAAGAATGTCAGAAACAACAGGATCAACCAGGATAAATCTTTCTAAAGCCTATAAGATGGATGTATGTGTGTCAATCCCTATTATTTTCCATCCTTGAACAAGAATTTATCCTTATTTACTGTACAAGATTTAATCTTAGCTGAGCTCCGAGACCTGATATTGTCCTTATTTACAAATGCATACTGTAAGCTAAGAAGTTAACAAGATAAAAACAACAAAGCAAAAAAAAATCCTCATCAAAATGAAAACTCATAAAAGAGAAGAACACTGAAATCTCAAACTTATAAGTGAGAGTGAACTAGGCAGGTCACCCCTGGTCTGTTCCTGGTTTCACTATGCTGAGCGTGAAGCTGCTGTCTGACAGGGGAAGGAGTCTTGTTTAACTTCCTGAAAAAGCAAACTTTTGACATGAGGTGCACAATATCCGCAATGCAGCAGCAGTAAAAAAGAAAGAAGTGTCTAGACATGGCTACATTTAGGTCAGACATAGGAAAGCATATGATCACACAGTCATGCACAAAATGATAGTTGTATATGGTGTTGACAGGCATTTGGATAGGTGGGGTCAAATGTCACTGAGCCCATTTCACACCAACATTTGTGAGTGTGTGAGGTGTTTTTTTCTTTTTCTTTTTTGGCATGGCATCCATGTCAGCTGTTAGTTGGGGGTTTCTCCTCTAAGTCTGCACAGCAGCACATAACTGGACTGTAATTTCAGCATCTGACAGTAACGGTGGGCTTCTATTGAGCTCGAAAGAGGGAATCATCAGAGAGGAGCACCTTGAAAGAGAGGTCGACTTCACTTCAGCTTCTCTGAAGATTGATGACGTTGGTCTTTGTTTCAGTGGGTGTAAGAGACAAGTGGTCCTCTGAGACTCATTACACCTCAGCAAGATTTGGAGAATAGAGCAATAGTGCTCATGATTACCGGATTTATCATTTTTTTACTGAACTGAGCTGGAGAAATAAATCACAAACAAGTAAAATAACTAAATATTCTTGATTAAATTAATACAATACACTTTTTTTTATTTATGTCTCATTAAAGACATGTATAAACAGCTGGATAATCCATCTTTGTCTCTCTCACACAAACATTTAGCAGGCTAGCTGTGGCATCATACTTCTCTGACCTCAATCCTGGTTACACTTCTTTCTAGCATCCCAAATCCCTCTACAGCTCTACCCTTAACCCCATCTGTACCCCTCCATCCCCCCCACCCTGTCCTCCCAACCTGTCAAGGACCGGCTTCCCATGTCCATCACTAGGTGATGGATGAGGTGGAAGGTCGTCACCCCACTCTCCAGAGTTCACTGATTCCATCAGCCATGCAGACACCTACAAATCATAGTGGGGGACGTTACTAAAATCATACATTTAGGAAAAGCATCTAAAACAAGGATATTCTGAGGAATTTGCTTTTTAGCAAAATGTGTCACAACAAATAATACATCACTTTTTTATCAACTTACATTCATTTTGGATACATTGAACAGATCATAGAGTCTATAAAAATAGCTTTATATATGAAATATTGTGTGACAATGTGTTAAAATCTCCACATTCTTCTTATAGCAAGCATAATTCTCATTGGATAGCTACCCCAAACTCACTGGGAAAAGAAAGTGATTTCCAATAAAATGGAACAGAATTTGATTGCACCCCGGTTTGAAGAGTTTCACCCCTGACTGACCTTAAATTGCTAGTTGATGCCTGTGGCACAGTAGGGAGAACAGTTGTCCTATTGACTCATTTCACATATCTCCCAGTAAACAAAGCTACAGGATATGATGGGAGATTCACTTACTGGGGAAACCAAAGAAGGCCAACTGAGATCCTGAATTAGTCTGTCCTTACTTTTCCTGCAACAGACACCATGGCAGCCAGAGGAGGCAGGATTTCCTCTCACTCATATCATTCAGTCTGAGCAAGATTAATACACCAGACATACACAAGAAAAATAAACAATACAAAATATTATCAAGCTTTGCCACTGACAGAGGCATAGATCAATGTTATTTTCCGCTTTTGCAAAAATACCTAATTCCCCTTATTTAATCAAGCACCTCCTTGCTCAACCCCTTCCAGCTGATTTATTACACCCGCTGCCTTTATGAGTACCTGCTTCATTTTCCTGTCTCTGCTCTGACATCTAAAGTGATAGGAATTTTATGCTTTTGATAACAATATGAGTTTCTCTTTGGCCCAGAATTCATGGCCCTGTCAGCAGCCAATAAATAACAGAATGGTGAAAAGATTCCCAAGCTTCCAAATCTAAACATTCCCCCAAACGGATTTTACCTTGAGATGCCAGCACAGAGGACGAGGCTATGACTGGGAGGAAAAAAAAAAGAGTGACAGAGCAAAGGGAGGGGACAGGAAGAAAGTGGATTTAAAATAAAAGGTCACGTCAATGACAGCGCAAGTCAAAAATGTTTTCTGGTGTTGTGTCGTCAGGATTTATAATTGGAGTGCTGTCATAATGTCACATGAACATAAATCCCAGGCTGTGACACATTCTTCTGCAGCTGTCATAAGTGTGTATACAGCAAGGATCAAGAACATTGTCGCCAAGTGGGCAGAGGTCATGTATATCTAACCTTATCCCACAGCCTCAGTCACAGTAAAGCTCTTTGCTACAGATTCATTAAACAGTTTTACTATTTTTGCTTTAGTAATTCTCTTGGACAATCCACAATCCATAATATTCCAGCCTGGCCTCTTTAATAAATAAACTACAGAATAACAATGAATTAATGGCAACAATCATAAAATCAGTTTTTTGTAATATTTGTTTGATATCTACTCCACATTTTGTGTTTAATGAAGGGATAGGGATGAAAAAAAAAGAAAGAGAAAAAAACAACATTAAGTCCAAAAACAACATTTGACAGTAAGATTACTTGAAAGCAATGCCAGTAAAGTAATGTCACGTGAATTAATTAGTAGTTAAAAGAGGACACAGCCTCAACTCTCACTTAGTCAGATGTGTGGCACCATCATCCATATCAAAATGCAAAGTTTTGGGTCTTATTATATGTGATGCAGCAGTTAAAACATGGTTTTCACAAAGCATTGCCTCAAACCTTTTGATCCTAAGACTGTGTGGAGTTATTTTCATGCTTACAGAGGAATTGTACCTCTGGAGATCAAACCATAGATTAAAATGTATATTAATGTAACAGCGTTTGCCATGCGACTGCCTTGCCTGTCTCAACTATCTCTGTAAAAGCTACAATCTGTCTTTGAAAAGTCAGTATTTTTTGCCAAATCTTAAGTTAGCTGTTACACTGCGCCTGTCAGCAGCCATAGTCATTATGAATGGAAAAAATGAAGAGAAAACATTTAAACTGGGAAGGAATTTTTCACATTATTATCATTATTATTATTATACACATTATAATGCATCAAATCTGTCATTAATTTGTATATTACCTTTGTGCCACTAGCTTTACATGAATGCGACAAACTGAAAGAATAACTGATGGCTTTGACTGACTAATTAAAAGTGTATTATAAACATCCATTCATCCATCATCTGTACTGCTTATTCCAGTGAAGTGTAGCAGTCATCTGGAGCTTATCCCAGCATTGGGTGAGAGGTGCATTGTGAAACAAACTGAAATTTTGTCCTCCATTTTCGCAGATACTCTGCTGTATTCTCATTAATACTCCTGTGGAATTGTATCACCATCGCTGTAACAAAGTGTGAGAGAGTAATGCACCCGATATTCTCATATGCATATGAAATATTATCTCCTGAATAAAACTCAGAGGGATTGGACAGATTTATATTGACAGTTCACACATTCCATTGACAAACTGGAACGTTCCTGCATTGTTGCCAAAAGCCTGCTGGTCACCTAGGTGATGGCATTAAACTGAGTGAAAATGGCTCTTTATGTGAGATAAAGTCAGGCAAAGATGACGCACTGTACCCACTGACTATATCTAAGGAATTGAAAGTAAAATGTCAAGCATCTGAATGAAAGCAGCTGTAAAGCGTGGTTATGGAGACTATAACGAATGATTACCCAGACCGAAAGGTCTCTTTGTTCCAGTCTTGTCTGGGCCTCACTGAGAGAATATTATGGCTCTTTGTAAAAAGGAGAGAGAGTGAGATGTTTTTTTGTTTATCACTTCTTGAGTTCTGTGTGTGTTGGTTCACGGAGCTCAAAGAGCAAGGAAAAAAAAAAGAAAAGCAAGTATTCTGCACTATGAATTTGCACAGGGTTTTTGGCATGGACACAATGCGTGTGGTAGGATCACAGTGTCCAACAGGGACAGGGGCTGTTTGGGGTTGTACCAGCATCTCGGCGGGGCCACAGAGGAAGAGGGGAGGGGGACGAGATCAGAAGCAGAGGGGAAAATTGAGACAGATTTTCTTGCAGGTGTTGAGATAATAGATGAACAAATGATGTAATTGTTGGAGCATTTCAGAGAAAATCAAGCTGGGGTGGCATTCATATGGCTTTGGGATGAGGTTCAGCCATCACAGACAAGAAACATTTATAATGACAAAGCCAAACTCCAAATCTGCAAGATTTACTGATAAATATTTAAAAGATTAAAAGTAGATTACACAAAATTCTTTTTAATCTTTTTAAAAAGTTTTAAAACCAACGTTGACATAAAATGTGGAAATAATAATAAAAAAAAAAAACTAAGGAAAAATAATTGTAGTACCTCCATTAATGATGACCAAATGGGTTATGACAGACCCACTGGAGATCCTGTTCTCGTAAAGTTCCTGTCTTTTTATTTTTGCTATTTGGTTCCATCAAATCTAGAATTATTTACTAGGATTGCTATGGTAAAGTATATTGTTTTGGTTCCCTAAGAGTATCTTTAATATACCAGAATTTATTTCCCTTCTTCATTTAATACATTGGAAAAAAACAATTTTCTCATTTATTATGTGATTTAAATGTCTACAAATCATATGAAATTATCTTCTATCTTCTTTTTTTTTTGTATTTTCAGATCTGGTCCATCCACACTTGTCAATACTAAACTATAAGATTTACAGTACAATGGCCTGGTTTATAGAGGAAGAAAGTTTGAATAAAAACAATCATTTAAAAAATAAACAAAGTAAAAAAAAAGAAAAAGAAAATAAAAGCATGCTAAGCAGCTAGCATCTTTCTCATGTAACACCATTTTAATTCTCAAGGTGGAATAAAGCCATTGTGGGTTTTACTTTGCCCTACGGTCTCATTTATGCTTGATGTTAAATGTACACATACATAGAGTTTTCTGTTTGTTTTAGCGAGCCAGATGTGTATTTAAATATCACCGCCTACAGCACTGCCTCTTTTATATCTTTCTTTTTCTTTTTTTTTTAGAATATGCAATATAAAGATGTTCTCCACCATCCCCATGTTTGTTAGAAGCAAAAAAAGAACCCATAGTTAAACTGTGCATTACTCATATGGATTTATTGCACAACCATCATACTAACATAAAGCATGCATAGGAGTGTATGGTCAGTGGTGTATGACATAGTTTGGATGGATGTAATGGATGAACCTACAAATTTAAAGTGAGCTTAAATGAGCTAAAAGACACATAATGATATTAACACTTGATGGCACAATGAAATTTGTCATTTGCATTTCTGGATTTGCATTTTGTTGCCCAGCAGCACCCTGAGGGTAAAGAATCTTACTGTAGAACTTCTTCATCTGGACTCTGCATGCTGTTGCAACTGCGTTTTACTTTACACCCTGCATCACAAGATAGTCAGTGGTTGTAAACACACCGACTGGTTTAAATAAACACTGTGGCAGATTCAGGAAAAAGTGGCTTTGCTCAGTGACCTTTTGCAACTAAGCCACACAGGAGTAAGATTTTATGAACTGACCAGCTGGGCCCTTACTTTTTTTCTGAGTACCTCTGACTCTACCTCCTTGTTTAATTGACATTCAGTTTCCTGACCCAGTTAAACATGGACTGAGACTTGTTCCCAGTGGAAAGCCATAATCATATAACTTATCTAGCAATTCATTGCGCTGGCCGATTGATAAACACAAGTAACTGGCGATGAATTTAGAGACAGAAAGGAGAACAAATACTAGGAATACCATCAAACATGGTAAAGGCAGACGCAACTAATCCAATAAAAATAAACCATCTAGATTTAAACTTTGAGGTGGATCAGATTGAAGCTCATAGTATTTTAGTAATGTAGCTTTTCTTTTTTGTTATTTTAGTTTGCTTAATCAAACTTCCTCATTATATGACTTTTGTCTCAGTGTTTTTCCATTTGTTCCCAGTTCAGCTGACTCTTTCTTTGTCCCCTCCTACAGGTCAAACTTTACCACTACATCACTTCCTATTCACACTAAGTTGTTTCTCCTGAATGTACAGTATTAGAAATACTTTGTTACGGAAAGGTGCAGACCTTTAACTCACAAACACATTTACACACATTCTAATCAACATCCTCCTCTTTAAATTATTCAGAACCACGGCTCAGCCCTATCCATATTCTCTGGCGAGAGAAGCAAGGATATATTTGGAACATCACACTTTTAAGAGCGTGAGCTTCAACTCCCCTGGGTCATTTTCTGCTTTGGTCTTAATTGAGAGTGTTCTGGAAAAATCATTACTATATTAATGATTTAACACAAAGTAACTACCTGCTTTTTTCCAGGAGGAAAGGGAGATTTGCTTCAAATCAATACCCATGCACGCTCATTATAAGGGGGGTAAAGTTATAGTAATTAGGCAGACACCAATAACTTTTTAATGATCTTTGTTTTTAATTGCATATTATCAGGCTGCACTGTGTGTGAATGTTTATACCCAAATATAAGATAATGGTGAAAGGAGTAGTAGATTAAAGAAAAGGAGGAACCTATAATTTTTTTTTCTAAGACTGCAGAGGAGGAAGAACACAGCTGCAATCTGTATTTTTCTTTTAGTGCATCAGTTTATCAGTAATGTGCCAACACTAGCAGTGCAGGATTATGAAATGTTTGTAAAACATCACTTCCCTTCCTGTTGTCTGTTGGGATGAGGAAGTGAAAAGACGGTGAAATAAATGGCTTGAGGAACTCTGAGAAATGAAAACATTGATCCTGGGACAAACTTCTGTCTTTTAAATGGATGCAATATGAAGTGATGAGTGTTGTCAGTTTCAGCTGAATGATGTGTGTTGGATAGAAAGATGCCCTAATGGAATAAAAAGCTATGAAAGGGTATTTAAAAAAGGAATAATTTAATGTAAGCACATGTAAACGTAAAAAAAGTGGGAGGTCTTTTAAAGCTTTGTGTGTGTTTGAATGTTTGAGCTTAGGAATGTTACACTGCCAGTCCAGTTAGCTAAGCACAAGACTTGTTTCTTCCTCTTCCCCCCCTCTTCCCACTGTCCTACTCCCCCCCTTCCTCATCCAGTCTGCTTGCCATGGACGCTCCCTGAAACATCACGGCAGATTGTCGATTCAATGACTCCCATGTCAGGTGATTATCTGGGAGCTTTAATGTAATCTTCTACTCACACGTACCATATTTCAATTACGACTGCCATGGTGAAACAAGCTTCATATTCAGTTCACCAATCTCTCCGTTGCTGCCTCAAAAGTGTCAACTGTAAAAGAATGCCAGCTGAAGTCAATTACCCATGTTTTTAGAGCCAATTATGATCGCTCTCATGGCGACAGTTATGCCACAAGCAAGGGAATGTTCGGAAATTTTTAATTTAATGACAATATGCTCATTTTAGGATTCAGCAAGTCACCTCTCTCCACTCCCTGGTCTGCCATCTCAGAATCCACAGAGGGAACCATTAGGCTGATAGGAGAAGATTATGGCCACTCTCAAGGGCCACACTGGGAGTGCTGCTATGTCTCAATAGCGTAAGGGAGATGGCATCCACTCATCCTCTCTGCAGGAGCACAGCTGGTAGGGATGAGTTCAGACCATAGAGGCAGGCTGGCTAGCTCGTTTCAGTTTGGCCTCAGTCTGCAGCGAAACTGAGAGAAACTGAAGAAAAGTTCATGTTTGCTCTCATGGGTTTCCTTTCTGAGATGCTCGGTTGACACAGTTCAGTTTTTTTGTTTGCTGAGGGATTTTGTAAACATTAAAAAATGTTCCAATCTAACTGTATTTGTAGAGCACTTTCAAAATAAAACTGTTGACCAAAGTGACAGCAAAGGAAAACATATTAAACATTAGAAGATAAAAGGATCAGCAACTCAGGCTGAGTTAAAAAACAATGAGAAATCAAAAATCAAAAGAAAATACTTTAAAACAGGAAGTAAATTGGATTCATAATATAACAGTAGATTGCTATATATAATATGTAACAGTAGATCGGAAGGGGTGGTATAGCAAAAACAAATCAGACCAATGCTGTGGGGTAAGGGTATGAAGACATTTAAAAAGAAATAAAAGGATTATGTATTAATAAAGTGAGGCTAAAATCTGAGTATTGTGCTCTTGTTTCCCAAAGCCTCACAGCAGTTTTTAAAATTAGCTGGATTTGAACTATTCATGTATATTGAACCGTTTTAAGCATCAAAATAGTCTCAGCAAGTTGTGATAAACACGTGAATTGAAATCTCATGATGCAAAGAAACAATTTGACTTTTGCCCAGTTGTCTTAAATGAAAAAAGCTGGACTTGACCACATAATGAATCTGCACATTAAACTTGAGATTGCTGTAATTTTATTTTGAAGCTGAACAGCTGTAGCTGTAGGCACTGTGCATTGATCAACATCAACTTTAGAGGAATCTCTTGGCCTAAACAGCAGAAAATTTTGTGGCATCCATTCCTT
This sequence comes from Kiunga ballochi, assembly GCA_037177335.1. Classification (NCBI taxonomy): domain Eukaryota; kingdom Metazoa; phylum Chordata; class Actinopteri; order Atheriniformes; family Pseudomugilidae; genus Kiunga; species Kiunga ballochi. The sequence goes on along the minus strand of JBAMIG010000006.1, from coordinate 20,844,500 downwards.
ATTTTCCGTAAAAGACTCAATGTGTGGCGTAAACATTTTCCCGCTTCAGTCAGAAAAATCAGCAGAAGGTTAAAGATGGCACTTCTATAGGTTATCATGCAAAATTATTCATAAATATTTCATTGGAGCTTTTCAAATGCACAAAAAAATTAGTCATCATTTCAGTTCCTACTTAGTAGCTGATGACAATTTAGACTTTATAAACCATATTTTACTGGAAACTAACATTTCAAAAGACTAGCATGTCCGATATTAAATGATATGTTTAGGTGTTATATTAGGATGCATGTGAGGAAATCTGAGATTGTGATGATGGCAAACATATGTGCATGTTAGTTTCCAGCTATAGATTTAAAAACAAAAACAAAAAAAAGAAAGAAAAAAAAAACACGTTAGACGTGAGCTTCTCTCCTTCTCCCGCTGGGATGTTTGTATAAAACCCAGTCAGTTCTCTGGGGTAGAGGTTGACAGAAGACATCGGCCCAGTCCCAGGGAGATTGGTGAACACAACACATATATTAATGCATTAAATGTGTTGACTGTGTTCAGCCCAGGGATGCAGGAGTGGGAGAGAGAGAGAGGTTAGGAAAAGGGAGAAAAAAAGCTGTTGTAATGTATGGTGTTGTCTTGTATAGTGTGTCTGGCAGCAGGGGAAGGAGGTGGTGGTGGTGGTGATGGTGGGAGGGGTGCTGGGTGAGTGTCGGCCAGATTATAAGACCTGTGTTGAGAGATGAGGGATGGCCAACTTGTAAACAACTGACAAGCGTCCTGGATGACAATTCCTAATCCATCATAGGGCTGTCAGCGGTGACCGGTGAGGTGACGGACAGGACCCAGGAGAGGGGACAGCTGCTGCACGTCAATCCACATCATAATTTGAAAAGCTTTTCCACATGAGCTGAAACAGAAGGAGAGAGAAGGAGGAACGAGCTTACTATCTGCTTCCTTCTCCTCAATCAGCCGCCTCTCTCTATGTCCCATCCTCCGTCTCACTTTTTCCACTTGCTTTTTTTTTTTTTTACCCTTTTGTTAAGGCCTGAAAACATGTCCATTCCTTCTCATTTGTAGAAGCGGATGGTATTTGCTGTATCTTCATCAGCTTGCATTTGCTGAAGACTTTATGATTAAAAGACATTCATTTCAGCTTTGAATGGAACTTTCCAAATGAAACCATTTTCCACATTTCTTGTAACCCCACTTTATGACACAAAGTCAATACGATCTTCAGGTAGAATAGTTAGTTAGACCTAAAGAAGAATGCTGAATCATCATAGGGGCAATAAAGTGCTTCCGCAGGAGCATAACCCACCCTAATACCACCAAAGCCACTAAAATGATCAGCAAATCCAACAGTTATCCATTGACATCTTCCAGTAAACCCTAGATCAAACTCTATCCATTACATTTGATTCACCTTCACCTCCCAACCCTAACTTTACTGCATTATGTTCTTTATTTGTTCATATATTTAATGGGATGCTGTTGTGTTGTCATTTTTTTCATGGACATTTTTTAAAAAGGAAAAGACAGCAGCACAGCTCATATTAGAAGGTTGATGATGTTTGTCAGAAGACATAAAATTGGGATTAAATGCTGTAGGATTGTTTAGACTGTGACCACATTTAAGAAAAAAGTTGAAATTGGACAGCAGTGTGAACTCTTTGGCTCATATGCATTTGAAGATCATCTTGACTTTGATTCAATCCCCAGCCTGAACTGCATGAGGCGACAGTGGGAAGGAAAACTCCTTTTTATCAGCAAGACAAAACCTCCGACAGAATCCGGAGGGCAGCCATCTGACTGGTGTGAAGAGGACAGGAAAGAGATCAACATTGCAACATTAGCACTGCAGCTTTTGTCCAGGAAGACCTACAGAAAACGATAAATAGGTTAATATTGTCATATACAAAGAAGATAAGGAGCAGAAAAGGTAAAAAAAAAAAGTGCTCAAAGCATTATGGGATGTCCCCATGACTGCATAACTAAGGGTGGTCTAAACTCTCCCTAAATGTAAGATTTGTTAAAAAGGAAAGTCTTAAGATTGATTTTAAGGGAGGGTTTCTTCCTCTCGGACCCACACTGGGAGCTGGTTTCATAAAAGAGGAGTCTGAAAGCTGAAGGCTCTCCCTCCCATCGTTTTCTGAGACTTTGGAAACCACAACTGGACCTGCATTCTGAGAGCAAAGTGCTCTGTGTGGAACATATGGAACTATGAGGTCTTTTATATATAATGGAGCTTGGTCATGAAGCGATTTATTTATAAGGAGAAGAATTTTAAACTCTATTCTAAATTGAACAGGAATCTAATGAAGAGATGCTAAAACTGGAGAAATATGAGCTCTTCAGCTCTTCCTCCAACAGTGCACTCTTGTGTTTCTTTGATGGATCAGCCAAAATATGGGTTCAAAACAGCAAGTGTGTTGATATCCAATTGCTGCTTCTATAGAAAAACTCAAGTTTAGCTCTAAAGTAATGCAAAGTCCTAGAACAAAAAGTTAGAAAAATAAAATAATACCATATTGTGTAAAAGTCTATAAGTGTATAATATCTCAAATATTTTAAAAAGAAGTATTCACTCATTTTAGAAATGATCCCAAACACAACCGATCTCATGTTTTATGAGAGATATGAGAGGCTTGTTAGGGGCAGGTGTAAAGACGGATTGAGTATTAATCTTCCTCGCTGCTGTTGCTAAGGCTGATTTAGTTGCTTATGTTAGGTCAAGGCTGTCATTCTTTTCTTAAAGAGCTCACTTCCCTGCCAAATCAGGATTTCCGACTGAGGGGCCTCAATACCAACTTTGATGTGGACCGCGTCCTAGAGGGTGAAGTGAGAGGCATGAGGGAGGAGGGCAGCACAATGCCCTGACCTTCTTACTGCATCTGCACAGATCACACTCTAAATGGTCACATTGATGCTGCTGCTTAGCTCTCTGCTGGGAGCCCTGATGGAGCCAACACCGGGGAACTGGGGCACAGCAAAGCCTGGACACCTGCCAAAGACAGGGACAAATTGATTGAGATCAAGTCGGCTCTTATTGCATTTAATCCACTTAGTTCATCTTAACCCTTCAATGTTTGTGCTAAGAAAAATGAGAAAATATTTGTTTGTTTTCTTCTTAGATTATGATATGAATCAATCTTTGTCTAATTAAGGTGATAGGTAAAGATATAGTAAAAAAAAATGTGAATTTGGCAAAATTTGAAACACTTAGAGAAAAACAAACCTTTACCTCTGATATAACATACCCAAACCACATAGTAGAGATGGCTAAAGCAAGTTTGTTTTTCACCAAAACTTTATTTTGTCCATCTTCTTTAGTCCTTCATTTCTTGTCATAAATAATGTGTGTTTTCTATTATTATCAATCCATCCGAATCAACTCTATACCAACTTGTGGCAGATCTTGAAAAGTTAAACAAGATTAATTGTAATAAAAAATAGATTAAATTTAGGACTGATAGAAACAATCTCTTTTAGTGACGTTTTATTTTGCTGCATAGAATAATATCTTCATAAACACCCAAATCTGAGGCTTTTGCATAATGTTTTTCAGTGTTGAGAACAAGATTGCACAGTTGATTCTCGGTGCATTTATTTTAAATTATTGAAAAGGAGTGACTATTAGAATTTTCCAACAGATCCTATCGGTGTTTCTTTATTTTTAAGTTACAGAATATTTAATTTGATGAAAGTTTGATAATCGGTTACATTAGTAATGGTTTGCAGTTTGCATATCCAACCACATATTTGACAGTTCAATAGCTTTCTTCACTCTGACCCACCTGCAGTCTCTGTACCATTTTTTTTCTAAATTCTTATTTATATTTTTGTCTTGATTCCTCTCATTTTTAACCATAAACAGTAGAATTTCTTTTTCAAATTCTAAATTTCCTTTGATTGTGCTTAGTTGTGCTTTTAAAAAAAATCTTGGCTTTCAGTCTTATTAGATTAGCAGAGTTACTACAATCAGCTGCCATAAATCTGAACTAGTGGCCACTACTTGTGGCATCCCTCAAGGATCAGCCCTTGAATCTCTTCTTTTCAACTTCTGCTCAAGATGACAAACTTTCAAAACAATTATCACAGATATGCTGATAATGCACATCGTTTTGTGACCAAAATAGAAGCAACATTTGTAAGTTTAAAAAAAAATGCAATTTAGATATACAAGTTCCATTATCAGATTGTCATTGAGATATTTATCTTTTGCACAAATCTTGGGGTAATGGAAAGACACTTTGTGACATGTTCAGACATAAACTACTCAGAGCTTTTAGATCAAATGACTTAGGTCAACCAGAGTCCCAAGTAAAAATGTAGAAGCAGCCTTTAGCTGTTTTGCTGTAAACTAATAAAACAAACCGGCAGTAAAGATATAACTTTTACCTATAAACACTTTTAAATTAGGGTTAAAAGATTTAATGTCATGCTCCTGAGCTTGAAATCTGAAAAATAATTTTTAACTCATCTTTTTTTCTGTCATCTATCTATTTTCCATTCCACTTTAACTCATTCAGGGTTGCGGATGGCTGGAGCTTATCCCAGTATTCAAAAGGCAAGAGGCAGGGTACACCCCAGACAGTTTGCCATTTACAGGGTCAACACTAAGAAACAAACAAGAACTCATAAACCAATTCCTAAGTGCAATTTGGAATGCCCAATTAATTTAACATGGATGTCTTTGGTGAGAGGATGCTGGAGTAACCGAAGAGAACCCACGCTAACACGGAGAGAACATGCAAACTTGACACAAAGAAAACACTGAGCCAAGATTTAAACCTTCTTGCTGTGAGGCTGCAGTGCTAATCACTGTTCCACCATGAAGGCTGCTTTTAGGGATTTTAAAATATTCTATTATATTACCGGGTTTCTTTCGCTACATCTTGCAGCCTTTAATGCTTTCTTTGCAGCATCTGCAATACTTTTAATGTTTTATATAAAGCACATTGAATAGTTAATACAACTGAATTCCCTTTGCTTTGCACAAATATGTGAAAAAAGAAAAAGCTAAATTTCTAATGTGGCTAAAATAGTGTTTATTAACAAGGCATTGTCCCTAGAAATGTGGACACTGAAATTAAAAATCTCTGTATCAAACTTTATTTAAACTCCTGCAACTCACAGAAAACATCTAAATGATTTTGACAAATTGAACCAAAAAAAAAATTCTGGAAAGTTTTTTTTTCCCTGTGAGGCGAAGAAAGCAGACACCACAAGGTAAATCTATTAAGTCTTTGATTTCCTCGTTAAAAAAAACAGGTAGAGGAAAAAGTGATAACTTGAGTGATGTTTTAATTAGTAATACTTTCTGAATTGAACCTGCTACCTTCTTATCACCTTAATTCTTTGTATTGGTATCTGGACTAGTTTTCTTTCTTCTTTTTATACTCTGACACCCCCCATCCCCTACCCCTGTTTAATAGATGGTTGTGCCTCCATCATACACTTAAGGTCACCACCAAGACAAGAGTGGGAAGATTCAGAGACCAAAAGGCAAAATGGTTTGTGTCGATTTAAACAAGAGGGCAATAGGAAGAGCGGAAAAAATCAATAGCAACATAAAATTGATTTAGTGTGTGTCATAAAACATAAGTAAGTGCTCTGAGATGGAAAAAACTGGACTCTCAATTTAATCTGCACAAAAGCTACACTGTACCAATGAAGTTATATCAAGGGGGAGTGGTGGGGGTAGATACAGGGAAAAGAGGAGGGTGAGAGGTGAAAAAAGAATAAGGAAGGGAGGGCAGAGTAGCCCATAAGATATATAGAGAAAGATAAAATAAAATCTAAAAGACAGACTCTTAATTGTCATATTAAAGACTCTCTACTGCTTGGCAGAGTGGAAGGTTAGTGCACATTCATCATCTGGCTAACAGCCACTTGAATGAAATCACAATTAAAATCTGCTCAATATTGTCCCCAGGACGTTTTGCGAGCATTAATTTTTTCCCATTGATTCCCTACCCCCCATAAATCAGAAAAGTTGCGGCGCATGTAATGGTTTATGGAGAAGGGATTATGGTGTTATGAAGCTAATGTTGCAGAACCATCTCATTTACACACAGCCTCCCTGGCCAGTTTACAGGGGGACAGAGTTATTACACTATTACACAGCCTATCACAAACAAAACACACTGACACTGTTTAAAAGCTTCATGGGATTGAACAATTCTCTATATTTACAGCTGTCATGATCATAATGTAATTCTGTTAAATGATAATGTTTATTAGCAGCAGCAGGAGAAAACTACAGTAATGAAGGAGGTCAATTCACAAATAAGAGTTTTATTTTGAGTCTTTTTTGGTATTTTGGATACCAATAAAACATTAAGAAAATACATAATTTATATGTAAACAGTTTAAACAATTTAAATATTTAAATATATATATATATATATATATATATATATATATATATATTTACA
>JBAMIG010000006.1:20781280-20792901 GCA_037177335.1 Kiunga ballochi | reverse complement strand
CTATCTATCTATCTATCTATCCATCTATCCATCTATCCATCTATCCATCCATCCATCCATCCATCCATCCATCCATCCATATGTTAAAAGCAACATAATGGTGAATGGCAACATCCCCATTCAGCTCAATACAACATTTAATATTGGAATAAGGCAGAGGTGATGAGTTGACAACTTTGAAGTGACTGAATTGGACTTACTATATAATAACCGAACCAGTTGCACTGGAAAATGTGTAATTTACACTGAGCAACATGCTTATGCTGTGTCAAACCTAAAGGTTTTGTCCACGGAAATGAGTATGGAAAATGTGGTAACGGAACAGAGACCTCAACAAGACCAAGTTATATAATAGTTATAGTTTTATATATATATATATATATATATATATCTGGGCTTTCTTTCAATTAGAAGAAAGCTTCCCAATGAGTATCTTAACACTCCTATTAAAGAGTAAATTGATATATAAAATACTGTTGTTACCCCTTTGAAAACTGCTGTACTAAACACACCCTGTCACTTAGAAATTTCCTCCTGAATCTGACAAATAAAAAAATGAGAAGCCAAAAGCCTGAGATAACAAGTAGTGTTTTAGTTATTTCAAGCATCACAGGAGTTTTTCAAGTTTGTGGTGGAAGGCAGCGTGCTTAAGTAAGTATGGGGGATGTACAACCTGGAACCACTTATAGAAGGGAGGATGTCTTTATCCTTTCCTGTCACCAGTTTCATTCTAATGTTCTGAAAGAACATCAAAAAGCAACAATGTCTCTATCCCCCTAAGTTATTCCTAATACAAAGATCTTGTTGGACTATATCTGTACCTCTTTCTGCTATTCATCACCAACAATCCTAACCAAAGATGAAAAGGCTTTATTAATAAAAGAAAAAAAAGTCCCCCCTTCAGGAAGATAGGAACTAAATGATTGCTCAGATGTGCCCAATTTGAGGCAGATCTGCTGGCAGACTGGGCATCTGGACTGGGCGGGGCCAGCAGGAAACTCTTACATCTGGAAGCTGTTTACTCTGCAGAAATTAAGAGACGCACCATGCATAGATACCACCCGCAGTCCCTAACTTGGAGTCTTAGAGACTGTGTCTGCGTGAGTAACACATGTTTTTCCGGCCCATTTTTGGTGTGTTGTTCCCTGGTATAACAAAATTACATGATTGTGATTTTACTGCACGATGAGTAACTGTATCCTTGTGTAACCACTTTGGAACAGAATTATTTTCTTACCATCCAGCTTTATAACACAAAACTGGAATTTCAAATCATTTAATGGATGCAAAGTGAAACAGATGCAGCTGTGATGCTTCATAAAAACCCATTTGTGCACAAGTCATTACACTTCTGCTACAGTGAAGGACATCTACAACACATTACAGAAGAAGCAGAGTGTGTGCCTGCCCAGCATAACAGTCTTTTAATTTTATTTCCTTTCTATCCAAGTCATACTACTTTTCTGCTTTTTTCTGGTTGCTGTGGTGAGGAAGGAATGCCACGTTAGTCTGTGATTATCTCTATGAGGTCTGCATTTGGTTTCCTCCAACTTGAGTAATTGCATTTTCGTCTTCCTTCTTCTTTTTCTGCTTCTCCTTCTCTTTCCTTTTTTAATCAAACTCACAAACAATAAGCGGGCAAGCACTGACAGAAAGTCAATGCACCTCGGACAGGCATTTGGTCTGAGAAGAAGGCCCGACACCAATGCCTTTTATGCTTGGGATGACGAGGCCAAGTGGGCCCCATCACATGCCCGCCAGGTTAAACAAAAAGCTTCTGAGCGATCGGCCTCAGAGGGCTAAAGCAAAATCCTGTGCTGTGGTGCAGACAGCCACCGCTGTGCAATTCTTGTTGTCTGACAAAAGACTGATGCTATCTAATAAAGAAAGCTGCATCCATCTCAAGCACACAAACATCACAGACAACACAGAAAGGCAGAAAAGAGAAGGAAAATAGGAGCGTGTTCTTGACTCCCAAACACCATAAATAGTAGCTGTGCTCTGTCAGTAAGAAATGAGGTAAATAAATGAGGACTAGGATGGAGCAGTGTAGATGCAGGGCAACAACATGAGGTCATTCTTTCATATACCGAGGATAAAAATAAGACCTTCAAAATTTGATTTAAGATCTAAAAATAATTTATTTGCAAAATTTTTGAGCCTTTAAATCATAGAGTAACTTTTAGGTTAAATTTAATGTCTTTTATTTTATCATTTAGCAGAAGTTTTCCTCCCTAAAATCTCTCAAGCAAAAAAAAAAACAAGCATGCCACAGTGTGGGATACAATAACTTTACCCAGGATAGTTTAATGTCAAAGGAAAACCACCACAAATCCCATAATACAGCCACCCATTTATCAATCTGTAAACAGTAAAATATACATATAAAATATTTGTAAACAACAGCGGTAGATTTAAGTGATGAAAGACAAGTCAATGAAAGCATGCAACACAGTCTGACATACCTCCACATTCTTTATATTTAATCGGTCTAAAGGTTGCACCCAAGTTTCTCCTTCTGCAAAGCATCCATGAGGCCTAGTGCAGCTAACTGTGCTGAACAGAAACCAGAGTCAACCTATTTATACGTGGTTTATGAATTGCCCCATTTTGATGACAAAATCAGAAGTCTGCAAGTTGATCACACTAAAACAGGACCTTACTTTTGTTCATTACTCTTATCATTTCTGGTGTACTAGTCAACAAACACTGTCTCTGTTGTTATAGTAAAAGCATGAAGCAGATGTGATTTATATAATTATTATTATTTTAATGATCTTGTCTGATCTCCTTCCCTCTGTCTGTCTGCTTGTCATAATTTCTCCAGATGGACACTGATGTAACGTGATCAACAAGTGATCACCTAAAAAATTGCAGCAGTATTACCTTGCTGCTTTAACTTCTGGGTAATAGAAACTTAATAGAAAGGGATCAGAATAAGATGCAACATTTATCCACCTCCAAACAGACCTGGAGAGGTTAGTCACAGCAGCATAAAAAGCTAAATGTTAGCAATTAAGTTAACAACATGTATATGTGGTGTGAATATTAGCTTGTTACTTCTGTGAAAGTTTTCATGGGGCTCAGCTAAATAAATACCTGATAACATAATAATAAATGCTACAAGACATGGTAAATGGTAAATGGACTCATACTTATATAGCGATTTTCCAGTCTTAGCGACCACTCAAAGCGCTTTACATGTAGCCACATCCACCCATTCACGCACACACTCACACCCTGATAGGCACATCGGGGGGCTAGTTGGGGTTCAGTGTCTTGCCTAAGGACACTTAAGCATGTAGTCAGAGGAAGCCTGGAGTCGAACTCCAAACTTTCTGGCTGAAAGACAACTGTCTCTAATCTAAATGTAAAGATCCAAACAGTCTGCCTTCACTTCTACAGGTCTATGGGAAAATTCTACTACCTGTTAATGTGTTCAGTGTAAGCATGATACACTTACTGCACATAATCCCCATTATGTTAAAACTGGAATCAGACCCACTAACAACAGCTTTACTGTGTCTGTTTTTGAGATCACCTACAACTGTTGTTTTAGCCTTGCAGGTGTTGATACTTAAAATTACTTAAAATATTAAGTTATATTTAAGTTAAATTAAAAATTTATATTTTGTGTTCAACTCAATTATTAAAAGATGTTTTTAAAAAAAATGTGTTCCTGTATTAGTGCATGAATCACAAACTGTTAGTGTTTCTCTGGTTTTACATGTTTACCTTCTGCAATACACCACAATGATATTATTAATGGGCCAAGGGTCATGAGGAGAGTTATGGATAATAACAAGCTGTTATTTGGACCAAATATGATTTGGATCAGGTGTGTTGCAGCCAGGAAACATCTCAAATCTGCAGGATAGAGGAAAATGATTTCGGGCTTGACTTGGACTTGCAAAAAAAATAGAAAAAAAAAAAAAAAAAAGCTTGTGAACATCTCTGGCATTAAGCCAACCTGAGCAGTTCAGTCCTGTGTTGAATCCTTAGATAACTGACCTGTAACATGTACCAGTAACAGAACATTGACCTGGTGTTATTATCTAAAAACCCACAAGGCTGTTCAATTTGTAGAGTAACTGGAACATGTTACAGTTTACTTGCTACATTTTAACAAGTTAGCAAATTATTTTTGTACTTTTTGTAGCCGTTTATTTTTGAAATGGCATAAACATGCAAATACAAGGCTAAATGGGTCCATTTCATAATGGATATTTATACTAGTTTGAATTTGCAGGGCATCGGACATATAGTTGGTTTATAGCTTAAAAAATTCCAAGTGATGCAGCTTGTTTAGTAAATCAGTATAAAGACAACTGCTTACAAAACATTTTGAGTTTGGTCTGACAGAATCCTCATGAAAAATCAAGAATAATCGGATAATAAATAGAGGATAGAATGATTTGCTTACATGCCCTAAAATAGATCTTTTCTAAGGTCTGAAAAACAATCAGATAAAGAATTTAGAGTTCACAACAATTGTGCAACAAAAAAAAAGTTTTATCTCATGTTCTGCTGCATTAAAATTTCCAACATGGGTCTATATTAACAAATATATTCATTTACTACTAAAACACTAATGTCCAATTTACTGGTATTCAAAACACAAACTATATAAAATCTTATTGTATCACAATTTTTGAGAGCAAAACAACATCCCTATAACTCCACAGCGTGACTCAAATCCAGAGTCTTTTTACCACAACCCTCACGTACATATTGTTTGTGGTGTTTAAATTGCCCTACAGGACTTGAATTTGGTGTTGCATTCCAATGTGTGCGGTTCATATCTGTTTCAGCATTTGTTTAGTACAACCCTGTGGTTGTTGTAATTCTTTTGTGGGAGTCTCTTATGCAGAATTTATAAGATGGAATAGTATTCAGCAATGGGCTTCTTTGCAATGTGTGATTGGATGGAAGTTGGAAAACTGTATTGCCCCGGGGTCCGTCACAATGTGGTACCGTGTGCAGAATCTTGCACCATAAGATATATTATCTTGTTTTCTATATAGTTTGTTGAGAAACTCTTATGTGCCACAGAAATAAAAGTGTGAATCATTTCACTCAGTAAACGCAGAATAATGCTGTTGTTACACTAACCATGTATTTGATGGTGACCGGCTGTGCAGATAGCAGAGGCTTGCATAGAGATTACAGGTGAAAAGGCACACACAAGATACGGAGAGGATGCAACATGACTGCTGTTAAAACAGAATACTAGGTGAAAGTGTGCACTTTCATGGAAACACGGGGCTCATGTCAGGCTGCATGAGATCACCACTAACATATGCATGACAGTGGCAGCGCTGAGATGTTTGCTAATTTGCCCCCATTTTAAAAATTCCATTTTATTTGTACTCATTGATTTTGTGTGAGGATGGGAATAGCCGGCCATCAGAGCAGCAGGAATAAAATGCTGGCACTGACTTGTGCATAGATAATTCACCATGAAAGACAATCAATAAATAACAAACACTCCCTAATCAGCCGAGGAGCTGACAGAATGACATTCCATTATCCCCTTCTGGCCCAGTGCACTCGGAACAGCCAAATCTCAGAGGGCCCGGTTTCCCCAATACACACTTTCTTACCATAGCCTCTTCAGCCCCTGATGTCACGACACACATACACACACACATGCACACGTATACACATATATAACAACCTTCCAGAAATAAAATAATAAATGTCTTTACTTTTAGCTGGTATCTTATACAGACCTTTTTTTAAATTAAAAAAAAGATATAATTTCTTTATAAATATATTTCTGTTACAGTTAGTTTTTTTTTTTTTTAATTCCACTTTCATGTGAAAGGGTATCGACATTGAGTGATTAAACAACTTTTAAATTAGTTAAGATAAGTAGAAGAGAGGCAGCTCACAGTCTGTGCTTTGGTCATCACAGTCTGATAATGAATACCATTCATTGGGATGGACAAAAACAAAATTTGTTACGGATTATCTCTGTGCACACTGGCTTCCTCAAATCTAAAAGACAGGAAACTTACAAATGATCCAGGTTTAATGGTCTCAGACCCTGAGTTGGTTCCCTAATGCTGAGTACAGTAGTCCTCATGACAGAGAAGAAGCTTCAGTATCATGTCAGATCACTTGGTTTCATCATCACCATCCAACAAGGTACGTTTTGATACTTGGACAGGAACTTTCTTCTGTCATCTGAGCAAATTCATGTGTGGTACTTCTTTGCAGTTTTTATGTATCTGTAGTTTTGTGCAACATTATTCTTCCTTTCTTTGTTTTAAAGGGAAAAATCAAACTGTATTTTTATAGCAGCCCTATGAACAGAGGCTTAAAATCAAAATATTTTCTGTCATTAACAATGTAAGTTGTGGTAAAGTGAGCAGATTCATTCCACTAAGACTTATTTTCCTTTCATTTCTTTGTTAAAACTGGATTCAAATAAAAGTTTTAATTATCTAATATACCTGTAAAAAAAATCAGGAGAAAAGGCACAAAAAATAACAAAGGTGTGTGTCAAAACTTTTATTATTTACATTGTATACATTCCAAAGCTAACACATTTTGCTGGTGTACCTTAATAGTCTATAAACTCTAAAACCTACTCAATCGTACCTTTTGTACATTACCTTAAGCTTCAGTGTCTAAGGTTTTATTGCTGTTTGCGTATTTTGCTTAATTCTTCTCAATGTACGACTTTTCATGATGATGCAAATTAGATATCTTTTCAATAACTTTTAGATCATATTTTATACACTGACCTCTATTAGTGGATTGTAAGATGTGTCCAGCAAATATTAAAAAGATGTATTCCAGTACATCATGGGTTCCCACAATGCTTTTGTTAACTCCCTAGCATTTATATTTCAGGAGGAGTCAGAGTCAAGAAGAGTCAGGAGGAGTCAGGAGGAGTCAGAAGGAGTCGTCCTCTTTCAGAAAAGCTCACAAAGTTCACACCTTTATTAGTGTTTGTGGCTAAGTTGACATTACTACTATATGGAAAGTGGGTGTAAATATGTAGAACAATTATATACCAACATATGAAGGGGTAATGTAGAGACATAGAACAATAATATGCAGCCTAATCAGAAACGTGTGTTTGTATGGAGAATAGAGAAAAGGACAACACGTCCTATTTTATAAAGTTGCACCGTTTTGCTTTGTGGACAAACAATGCTCTTTGGTGTTCTCTCACAACATAGATCTTGTTATTTCCAAGTTAGTTTTCACCTCCTGCTGTGTATGCAGAAATGGAAACACGCCTGAATCCATAACTTTGTTTCTTTTTTCTTCTTTTTTTTATGAAACGGTCTAGAAGCTGTGATGGGCAACAGCAACTCCTTCCTGACCAGGTCTCATCAGTGTTCGCACCATCTCCATACCACAGATCCCTGATGTGTGGTTCAACATGGACCATTATGCATGATCCCTTTTAGAGGGCTAATGTTACTGACAACACATGACCAACTTTTTTTTTTCAGGAAATAAGCAAATCAAAGAGAACTATACAACATCAATGGATGGTTTTACTCATGAGATCACTCAGACCCATTTTTCATGACTTAGGGGAGTGAAGCTATAAAGGCTAGAAAGCTCTAAGCGGTTTACAACTCACTCACACTGGGGATGCAACAATGCCAATGGTGGATGTATACACATATTGTCACAAATGTGCCTGTGTGTGCTGGCAAGGTGACACTGGAGATAATCCGTCAATGGTGTGAATTACTCCAATTCAAAACATGAAAAGCTGTGTAGCAGACAAGGAACAGTTAACATTCAGAGTTTTGTAAAGGATGAATTAATCAGCATATACAAAACCTCTTAACACGCAGCTGAATGCATCTAATACACACACCATGGGTGATTATGTCTGAATGAAGGCAGAATAACAATATAAGCTCATTGTGTGTCAAATGCTCATGATGCTGCAGATTATGTTCATTTTCTGTGTATGTAACTGTGTGTGTGTTTTCTAAGTGGAGGTTCCTGTTTCAAATAGCCACCTCATCGCTCATGCTCCTCAACACGAGCAGCTACTTTTCATAAAGTGCCAATGCACTGAGAATAAGCGTGGTATCGTGTTGCCTTTCAGCATGCCAAACCATTAAGTAGATTTCCGTTTTTTTGTTTTTTTTTCCTTCTTATTTAAAGATCGGACGGAAATGGCTGTGAGTCATGTCTTTGTCTCATGCTCCAGTATAGAAATTAAACATTCTTAATTAATATAATCGAGGTAATGTGGCGACACTTCCTGCCCTTGGATCCTCTGCTTGGAGTTGTAATGTAACCTGAGACGCACCTCATAAAAGTGAGGTGCTGCAGGGCAAAGTGCTACAAGTCACCACAGGTCTTTAGATGTGTTGCTTACTGACATCATATCCCAGGCTCGGTGAGCCTTTTCAGTGGCTGCTGAAGCATGGAGGCAGACAATTTGATATCACGTACAAGGTGCGTTTCTTAAACTTGTCTTGAGATATACCGTCATAGTACTATGGTAGTCCAAGAAATACACAGTATCCAGTGACAAGTCAAAGTTTTCCAGTGAATACTTCAAAGAGCTGAAGTTTAATTATTCAAATGGCTCCATAGAAAGTGAATCAAGTTTTTCTCTGCGCCGCACTTACCATTTCTCAATTCTTCTCAACTGCATGTCACACATTTTCTCTGAGCACTCAGGGCCAAAATGAGTTTCAGTCATGGATCATGGCAAGTAATGAAATAATCCCAAAATGACACTGTGAAATTGCTGGATGAGAGAAGGTGCCGCTTGTCAGGCAGCTGATTCTATTCCCCATCTCTCTCTGATCTGCTGAAGTCACACACTATCAAGGAGAAGGGCGGCTGCTGTATATATTTGTTTGAGATGTAGCGGCTGGTGACAGGGGGTGAAATCAGCCGTGTGGGAGTTATCGGATGTTCCAGTTTGTGCCCCCATAAAATCGACATGAGACACCCAATGCTTCTCCCGCCTCTCATTTCTACAAGCGGCAGATGGTTAAAGGTGGGGAGTTGAAAGAGCAAACAAGAAGGCAATGGCCACTCACTGACTTAACCTCTGTCATCGCCATGCTCTGGTGTCAGCATGCGAATCAAATCAAGATGAATGGGGCCTATCCCGGCCACTGGAGGCTCGCCTCATTGGGCCCAATTTCATCTGTGCCAGTAACTGTTCATATAGAAAGATTAATAGAGCGTCTGACCATGCCGCTGTGCGAGGAGGAAACTCGGGCGCATACAAATAGGTTCCTGGTCGACAAGAGAGGGGGAGTTATTAGGGTGTTGCACGACAGGAAGAATAGGTGGAAGCACCTCAGAGGAGGGCCTCCGCTTTGATGCCAAATTGATAAAGTTCCACAGTGACATGTTCATTTGTAAGACTTTATTGTTTTAATTGTGTTACACTTTGTCATTGAACCACTGTCTGCTTCTTTCTCCATTTCTACCTCGTCCCCTAGCACTGATTGCTACATTGCTTTATTTGTGTGGCACGGAGAGCCAGAGTGCTTTACGAGAGCCTGGATTAGATCTGTGCCCGGGTATATTATAAATACACTCATATTTCCCTGTAAAATGTACACATAAATGTCATGTGTTGAGCTGCTGGACATAAATTAAACCAAAAAACAAGGTGATCTATTTAAATATTGTAGGCATATATAACCCCCCTCCTCTCTCTCTCTCTCTCTCTCTCTCTCTCTCTCTCTCTCTCTCTTTCTCTCTCTCTCTCTCTCTCTCTCTCTCTGTCTCTCTCTCTTTCTCTCTCTCTCTCTCTCTCTCTCTCTCTCTCTCTCTCTCTCTCTCTCTCTCTCTCTCTCGCTCGCTCGCGTACACTCTGACAGCTCGCGCGGGGATCCACACGCAGCGTGTCGGAGCTTTTCTTCTGTGTAAATGGTAAATGGTCTTGTATAGAGCTGTTGGACTCCAGCCTCCACAGAAAAGCTTGGGATCTATGTGGGGACCTATATCTGAACCTCTTGCAGAGAAAAGGAGCAAAGAAGAAAAGCCAGAAGTGAGTCTGAACTTATCATCGAGTCAGTGAGATGTGGCAGAATAGGTTTTTTTTCTGAATAGCT
The DNA here is from genome assembly GCA_037177335.1 of Kiunga ballochi. Classification (NCBI taxonomy): domain Eukaryota; kingdom Metazoa; phylum Chordata; class Actinopteri; order Atheriniformes; family Pseudomugilidae; genus Kiunga; species Kiunga ballochi. Next base: position 20,782,834 of record JBAMIG010000006.1, on the reverse strand, counting down.
TAAAGAGAGTTGATCTGTCTTACAAACTGATGTCGCTTTTCTTTCTGCACTAAAGTCCATAAAGCTACTGTGGAGATCATGTCTGGTGTTTGTCAGAAAGTTCTTTGTTTTTAAACCAGCTGGTTTCTGCAGAGGAGCATATTTATGTCTGGTAATTACCCAGATGAAGCCAACGTGCAGGATGGTGTGCTGTTTCCCACTTTAAGCAGATTAGAGGTGTTCATTTTCAATCATGCAGCTTCTGATCTCTGTTTACTTTGTAAACTGTCTGCTGCTCAGAGAGATTCAGGAAGAGGGAATAGCAGAAGTCTCTGATCACTGGTTTCATTCCCTGAACTTCTCATAAAAATCTGGCCAAATTACAGAAGATCACTGTTTCCTGTCTCTTTAAACCACAAATCACATAAAAATACCATTTCAAGACAAGCTGGGACTTCTGCTAAATGCTGCAATATATCTAATCCGGTGAGGAGAAGATGGTCTTTTTCAGGCAGTGTTTAGAAAATGTTCTGATCTGGAGAGTGTAAAAAGACATGCCTCTTCTGAATAAACCAGTAAAACCATTTGTGGTGAGGGTGTCAGGACTGGGTATAAAAAAGCCTCCACAAAAGGTTTTTAGTCCTCGCTTTGTGCTCAACTCTGGAAAAGAACCAATAAGTTTAAAGAACAATAACTTTTGGGTTTTTTGTGGTAAGATTCATGAAGTCTGAGAAAGTCTTTGTGTGATTGTTTGTATATCTGTATCTTTATTTTCTTCATAAACTGAAACTAGAAATAGGATCTGAAATGATCTTGTTCTAAAGTGTTTTAGAGCTTGTAAAAGTGAATGTTAAATAAAAGTTATATGATTAATTATAAATCTATTTATATTTGAGTTTAGAAAACAGTCTAACTTATTTGGACGTGCAGATTGTAATTTTAATCCTTTTAAATGAGCTAATAAACCAAAGCAGGCTGCAAAACGTGGAGCACTAGTTTTAAAGCAAACTGCTTGGGAGGCGTTCATTTCCCAGACATTTGTAGTCACAGTAGACAGAAATATGGTTGTTATTATCCCTCAAACAAACACTTTATGGTCCCAAATCAATCTCATCTACTATTCATGACGTCTTCCTCTGCACAAGCTTTTCCAGCTGAAATCAGTTATAATGTTTAGGTAAACATATCTGCTGGAGCACTGCTCAGCACTTTTTATTTTTAAAGAGATATTCAACACATCCATAAAACACTTGTCTTATAGAGCTGTGGAAGATGGAAATAAGCCTGCAAGCATGCATTAAACCACACTGAAGCAGTAAAGTTTGTTTGGACACAGAAACACAAATAAACACAAAGACCCTCAGAAAAACACATTTTATAAAAACAAAATCATCATAAGAGTTAAGCGACTGATTTACATTGATGTGTGTGTTTTTATGAAGCCTCGGCGTTGCCTGCTGGATTTGTGTGTGTCATCCTATCTGTGTGTGTGTGTGTGTGGTGGTGCTGATGGGTCGGATTGTGGCGGTGCTGATGGGTCGGATTCTGGCGGTGCTGCTGGTGCGGTTTGGTTGG
>JBAMIG010000006.1:20757836-20781180 GCA_037177335.1 Kiunga ballochi | reverse complement strand
TCTCTCTCTCTCTCTCTCTCTCTCTCTCTCTCTCTCTCTCTCTCTCTCTCTCTCTCTCTCTCTCTTTCTCTCTCTCTGTCTCTCTCTCTCTCTCTCTCTCTCTCTCTCTCTCTCTCTCTCTCTCTGTCTCTGTCTTATTATATCCCAAAAAAGGTGGTGACACAGTTGAAAGCATCAACAATGCAGTGATTTCAAAGCGGCTGGCTCATAGTCTCACTTCTGTGGAGGTTAAACCAGTGTTTCCCCTACAGCTATTATCCTGCCACAGTCATGTTGACAAGCTTATGTTTATGCTGCTGCAACACCCCTTTATGGTTTAGGATGTAATCTTGTTAATGGCATAAGCTGTTTTGTGTACTATTGTTTTTTTTAGCATTTATGGCTGCCAGCAAGTGAGTGTGTGTCCTCATTTTCCCTCTCTTTCTGTCCCTCTGTAAATACAGCCGTGGTCCTGTTAAGAGGCTCTACATTTCCATGTTAAAGGGGGGGGGAGTTTCTGTGGTGTTTTGCTCTTCTTAGCATGATGGAAAAGATGTCAGTGGCGCTTGTAACTTTTCCAAGCTGCTTAGTTAAAAGTGACTCTTCTTTAAAAACCACGTCCTCCCACACAAAACCAGCCTCTTGCACTTAAACAAAGGATGAAAACCACCACTCGTGGTGTGGCCCTCGGCGTTTAGTTTATTGAGTTCTTCACTGTAAAATCAAGCTGGTATGATCATATGCTGCTGCACAGCCATTATTACTATAAAAAGGTGGAGGATATGGTGGCTTCACTTTAAAACTGACTTACAATGTTTGTCATCAAAAAGACTTTTATTGAAGTAAAATGTCATTTTAGTGTCTATTATTTGTTCTTAAAAGGCTGAAATGTATGACTAAAAACCAAGCTACATGGAATATTGATGAAATAACAGCAAAATCTGTTAATATTAAGTTAATAAAACTAGAGCCTTTAAGTACTCAGATTCAACACTTTTTTTTATCTACAGGAACAAAACTGGACCAGCTTCCCTGTCTCGGTGCATTTTGTGCTGGTGAAGAAACTCAACTTTACCAAAGCTTCCATAAAACTTATGACAATTTCTGCTTTACATTTTAGTCAAGAGTATGAGACAAGGGTCTCTAGCTACGATCCTTGTGAGCCGTAACTCTGTAATAATAGTAATAATAGGACCAACAGCACAGCTGTATAGAGGAAGGCCTGCAGCAGACTCTACTACCTGAGGATGCTGAAGTTGTTCAATGTGTCCAGCAAGATGCTGGAAATCTTCTATCAGTTTGTTATGGCCAGTGGCCTGTTCTCCTCTGTGGTCTGTTGGTGGGAGTAGCTCATCTCTGTCCGTGCACGGGCAGCAGAGTGCCTTTTCCAAAAGACTCAGACAGCTACGCTGCTCCAAGGATGCTCCAGGAAATCGTTTCTAGCTAATGCAATGAAACTTTTTAACTCCTCATCCCGGTGTCTGAGATAGCTGATTTGTTGAATTTCAACATCAGTGTACAAATAGGACTCACTGGAACATATCACATCCCTAATACTGTATATATCTTTATTGATGTTTTCTGCCTTTACACTATTCCTGTGCTTTTTTTTCTGCTCTGTGCGAACAACTGTAAATCAATGGATCATCTAAATTTCCCAATGTAGGATGAATATTTCTATCTATTCATCTATCTATCTAATAATACAATTTAAATATAGGTGCCTTTCTTGCACTCAAGGCCACCTTACAAGATAAAGCCACGAAACCAAATCAATAAAACCAACATATAAAATACACAAACAGTGATTATAGAAGTGTGGATGTTACAGTGAATATGCCAGTTTTAACAGATGTGTTTTGAATTTGGATTTGAACAGGTGTATTGAATCCGAGTTGCAGAGCAGGTGAAAGCTTTGCTCCCCATGGTAACAAGGTGAGCGGTGGGGACAGTGAGTTGGATGGAGGAGGATCTGAGGGAACTGGCTGCTTTGGGGACTTGGAGTAGGTCTTAAAGGTAAGGAGGGGTGAGGTTATGGACGGCCTTATAGGCAAACAGCAATGACTTGTAGTGAATGTGGTAGATTATGAGGAGCCAGTGAAGCTTCTGTAGCTCTCCAGGTTATATATGAGTTGCTTATCCAACACACCTGATTCAAACTTAATGACCTTCCTTCACAGCTTGTTGTCCAGTTCTGATAATCATTAATCGGATTAAGGTGTGGCTTGATATATTTTGTTGGCTTGAAAGATTTTAGTTTGATCACTTGTCAAATGTTAAACAACACGGAAATTTCCCTCTGGGAAGAATAAAGTATTATTGTTGCTTAATTTTCATTTATTTATTTGTATTTAATCTTATTAACTCATTATTACAGCTGTACAGTACAACACTATTATTACTACAAGAATTGATCTTTCTCTGGTTGCTTTTACTTCTATTATTTTATTATTTTCTGTTCTATCCAACACTATAATGAGCCGTGGCCTGTCAAGTGTCATGACATGTACATGACACTTGACCTGAAATGTGATTTTCGAATCATTTAAATATTTATTGATATGTGGATGTATTTTTTATTTTAATTGTCTGGTTTTTATTCCAGTTGGTCAATATGTTCCTGGTAAGTTCATAGTCACAAACCTGCAGTCTCCACTTCAACATGTAGACGTGAGATGCTGATTGCTGCTTTGCAATGAATTCAAACACCAGAGCAATAGGTTAAGTGGTTGTAATGCAATATGTGCTTCATTCCATTAGTCTTGGTGTTTCTGTGGGTAAACAGTTACTTTCTGTGTTAGTTACTCTTTACTTAGGTCCTGTTAAGAAAAAGAGTTTAGGCATTAAAAAGCATGTTTAATTGGAGAAAACAAGTTTTAAAAGTGTAAAAAATTGAACTTCTCCAACTAAACATCAGGATTAAAAATGCAGCAGGACTCTTTCTCACCACAACTAAACACAGTAAATGTATCTTCTACAGTGGTTAAATATGACACCTCTGAATCCTTAGGATCATATAGCTCGGGCCCCTAATTGCACCCCAGAGTGGAAGGAAGATGTACAGGGATGCTGCATTCTGCCTCCCAGAGGAGATCAGAGCATCTGATCCAGTAGGAAGTTTCACACCAAAACCTTAAAATGTTCAAGTTCACATGGAAATAGTAGTTTACTGGCAATTCAACTCATTTTTACTGGTGGGGTTTTGCTTCTCTTCATTATTTAAGTTTGTGCCAACGCAGATTTTATTTTGTGTTGTTTCTCTGCCTTGTTTTCTCAGTTTTTGTGAAGTGACAGATGAACCCCAGAGTTAATCAAAAACACTGAGACCCTCCATGATGCATAATCGCAGAAAACTGCTATAATATTTTATCAATCCACCCTTACATCTACATAAAACCGGGGATTAGCCTCCATGAAAATGATCATGTGTGAAATGAATTACCAAACTTTTTACATCTCCTGTCTGTCTTTCGTCAGGACAGCATCGCTGCACTACTGTAGGATATGAAGTCAATGTGACGAACACACGTCAAACACAACAATAATGTTATCAGTTAGCAACTAAGTTTGGTGCTGTTTTAGCCGGTCCTTGCATGTTTGCAACTTTTGCTGCACAGTATTTTGTATGTGGATATGAAAAAAAGATGTCACATGAATGTTATATAAACTTCCTGGAAAACGAAGTGAACCTTTCTTTGCATGCTCTTTTGCTAGCTGTGGGAGGTACTCTTTAATCCTCATAGCACCACCCACAGTCTTCTGGTCTGAACTACAGCAGTTTATGAGGATGATGAGGCCTTTTCTTTCTTTTTGCCACCATTTTAATACATGAACCAGCTTTGATGCTGTGTGTTTGCAGTGTTAATTAAGGGATAATAAAACAACGTATTCCATTACAATGAATGTACAGATATATATATCCTGCTAATTGAATTTTTTTGTACTTTTCTTTCAATTAGCATCAGAACACATACTGTAAATACACAATGCTTTACTCTGCCGTTCAAGTAATAAAATGTTTATACTACTCTCTCTCACTCTCTCTCTTGCTGTGTGTGTGTGTGTGTGTGTGTGTGTGTAAGAGAAAGAGTCTCTTAGCCCCTGTCCACTGGCATCACTCTTATCCTGAGGCTCACATTAATGAATTCCGCACATAAAGTGCCACACCACCCCATCCATTACGTGCATTTGTTTCAGAACAAAACATTAATCAATTCCACTGTATGTACTAATGCAGCTACCATGATCAATCTGAGCTTCTTATGACAATTAAAGGTTTAACAGGCCGTTCTGCAACATGCTGACCCATCAATTACAGCGTCTCTCAAACTGGCTGGCACTAATGTCTGCTCACTTCTGACTCTGCGCTCCAACAACTCCATTGTGAGCACAAACACATGCAGTAACAGAGCTTTTGTAAAGTGACAAGAAGAATCAATTCATATCAATTATACATGGCTCCCATAATGTGCTAACTCACATTCTTGACAAGTCTCCCAATTCATGCAGTGACTGCAGCTATACCTTCAGAGACATGTCAGCATTAATGCAAATACTTGTTCATTTACAACAAGCAGTTAATTTACTTATTTGAATGCTTTTTTTTTTTTTGGTACATCCTGTGAGGTATATGCTACAAAACATACTAATCCATTCGGTGCCCTTTTGAAAGCCTGTTCAGGCTGTGGCATTAACTAGATACATGATAACTATTCAACTATAGTTGTCCTTGAAAGGAAATCACAAATACAAATAAATAATTCCAGAACCAAAAGTTTTAAATGCAGAATATTATTATTAATAATATTATTGAATATTATCATTATTATTATTATTATTATTATTATTATTATTATTATTATTATTATTATTTTGCTTGTTTAACTTTTTAGTCCTTTTGTTCTCAGGCAGATTTCCTTCCTCATCATCAGCTATCTCCCACACTTTCTATCCACCAATAGGCCTTGCGGCTCTGAGGCCCTGATCCCATGTCAGAGCCAGCATGTTGGTACGAGGGTTCACCCCAGAGCATGTCTGCTTGCATAATTAGAAGAGTGAATCCAACCACCCCCTTCAGCAGAACAAGTGAAGCCCTGCTCTTCCCCCACCTGCCTGCCTGCCTGCCTGCCTGCCTGCTGTACGTGGCTTAATGCGAGCGTGTCATGACTATAACAAAGGTGAGAGGAAGATGGTAATTAAAAATTAAAGTGGACAAGGGGTGGCTGGATACACCTCTTTTAACAGCAGGCAATCAGTGTGCAGAAAAAAAGAAAAAGCAGGTGGCAAACCAAATGAGTCTGGCTCCAAGGTCCTGTTCCTGGTGCCTCTGTCTCAGACTGATCTGGGTGCTGTTTTAAAACATTAATGTGAAATACAGCTTTACTTACCACATAGGAGGCTCAGCAAAAAGAAATCTGTCCATTTTAATTGCTAAAATGTTACAAGGAGAAACTATAATTTATAGAAATGGAATTTATGGAGTTTTTAGCCAAATGTTATGTTGTTAAATGGAAAAGCAGCTTAAAAGAATAAGACACATTTCCATATTCTGCTCATGGAATATGTAATTAGGCTAAAATAAGGACATAAAACAGCTGAAACCTAAATCCAGTCTTCAAACAACGGTTGACTTTGGGCGCACTTAAAGAGAACAGAAATGCTATGTCAGCACAAAAACTGATAAAATATCACGAATAGCATTCCCACGTGTTTATCAAACAGTGTTTCTGTAGGTTGGTCAACATATTGTTGTAGCGATGAGATCTTTCCTTTGTAGGTCCTGCAAACTGCAAAGTTATTGCCGCTATGTAAGTATGAACAGACAAATCGTGCATGTCTGAGCATTCACCACATCCTCACGCACACCTCATTACAGTACATACAGCCTGTGTGGTCAACCGCCTTCTGCATCACATCTGTGCAATGGTCAAAATATGAAACAGCTTGTCAGCATTGATGTCCTGTTATTGGTTTTGCTCTGACACAGAAACGGCTCATTAGAGACAAACTGAGTCGTTTGCTTTCAGGAAACATTGCTGTTGTGTTCATAAGGCCGACATTTCTGCCCCCCGTGTCCTGTTCGTTACGAAGTTACTGAGTGTCAGCCAGAATTAGAGCTTCTCAGCTTCAATGAAAGTTTAGCTTTTATCACCTTCAGTCATTATGTAATATCAGCTCTGCAATATCAGATCTTTTTAATGTAAGATTGTCCTTTTGCTTTCGAAAATTTGCCAGAATAGTCTGAGGGTGCAGAGTGCAACACAAACAGATAAGTACACTGTTTGTTCTCTGTCATCGCTGGCCGGTTCAACTTAGCAGTAGATTGCAGATGGTGCAAACTGAAAATAGATTTTAGCTGGACATGTCTTTAGATCACAGCGTCAAACCACTTTAAAGTATCTATTTAGATCTAACTTTCCTTTCAGACTTTCTAAAATCAATGGAGATCTAATCTGGATACATGAAAACATTCTGCTTTATGTTGATTAGAACATTTGATTTTTAGAGCAGAAAGTGGATGCATGCTGTAGCTGCAAACTAATCAAACATCAGCTAATCTGATCTAAAGAAATTCTGCTATAGAGCATAATGAAATGGAATAAAACCATTTTTATGATTCTAAAAAAAATGCAGTAAATGGACCCCCTAATGGTCACAAAGGATTTAGCATTTTTTTACCATTTTTATTCTTAAGGAAAGAAAGAAAACTGTCTCAAATAAAAATATGCATTTAATGTAATTTAAGTTCAATAAATAATTGTATACATAACTTCTTTACTGGGATAATCTCCAGCATCCTTGTGACCCTAAACTGGACAAAGCAGTATTAAAAATGAATGAATTATTAAAGAATAAATAATGTGAAAGAAGTTTAAGTCAACTGTATCTAAACAGGAGTAGCTTGCTCTAAGTGTTTTAAATTCAAGTAAAAAAGAAAAGAAGAGAAAAACATGACCCTTCAAAATCTGTTTTAAAATGATAATGATGAGGTCATATTCAAATATGTATTAAAGGAATCTTCCAGAGTCAGAGAATTACAAATAAAAGGCATGATCAGATGGAAATGAACCAGAGTCACTTGACTTAGTAAAGCTTGTATCTTACGTGAAACTGAAAGGCTTTAGCCGACCGTTGTAATATTATATCCTATCAAACACAAAGATAACTTCAATGTTTTACAGTAAGAATCTTGCTATTTGGTTTTGTCTTTCTCCAAGTGCTTCTTGTTAAGTCTGTGGAGAAATGCATTGAGGGGAAAAGAGTCTGGAAAGCTGTAACCTGGAAGTCTGTGCCAGCTCACTGGAGTCTATTAAAGTGATCGCAGCAAGTAGTCTTAAATCATTCAAATAATGTAAACACTTTGTTGTTATTTGCTCCTGCCGTTTGGCCACCAGTGCAGTGTTTTAAAGAATTACCTGAACCATTTACATAGCATTGGGTCACCGTTGGATTGGACTATTGGATTTTATGTGGCTTAAATATAATTTAGGTCTCCAAAGCGTGAAAAAGCTGCACAGTGTTTTAGGAGTGATAACAACCTCTTGCATTTACATATACATTTACTTTGTCTCTTGTCACAATGTCTTAACCTCTCTGTCCCTGTTCCAGCCGTAAATGAACCTGTCTGAGATGCCTTTGCTAACCCCCCCCTCCACACACACACACGCGCACACACACACACACTTTTCCTTTCTTGCTTCTTATTCTCCTCTTCTTCTTCCTCGTCTTCTCATCCTCCTTCTAAATTGCAACCCTATATTTCTAGCCCTCTGATGCAATTATGCCACCTCGATTGCCTCGACGTGGAAGCGGGATAGGGAGGGAGAAAAAAAGAAAGTCACACATAAAGCCTGCCTTTTGTGTATCAAGAAAATAAAGGGTTGAAATTGCCTCAGACCACTGCTCTGTCTCTCTTATTCTCCCCTTCTCTTTCTCATGGACACAAACACACTCTCAGCTCTTGTCTAAGTCACATACACAAACACATGCGCCAGACAGCTCGGCTTCGCTGAGACCGGACAGGATAAAAGTCGACAGTTTCTATTATCAATAACAAGATAAAATACAGAGGTCTTTTATCTCTTAAAATGTAAATTTATACAAGGCTCCATACCTCCATGCTGTAAATATCTAGCATCTCTTAAGACCACAGAACTAGACTCAATTGATTTCCCCCCCCACACACTCCCCTCCTTCTGGTTGCAACCATCTGCAAAATCTCCAAGTCTGGCATAATATCAATGATGAAATTAAAAATCTTCTATTCTTCTAAACCTTGAGGGAGATCACCTCGGTTCAAGCCATTTACTCTTTAAATTATATGATTGATTTCCTTTAAAGTTATTTGTTTATTTCAGTGTTCATATCTGCTCTATATAAATCATTTCTCAAGTTTATTCTATTGATTTCTTGGGGACACTGGCCTTTCTCTCTGTCTTTCTGTAACCTTGCCTTAACCATATCACTTTCCCTCACAGCTCATTTGCATGAAATAAGCAAGGAAAATACATTGATTTCCTCCTTTACACTTTGCTGCTCAGTCCCTGGTTATTGCTGATGAATGCGGTCTGCATTTCATGCTACTAAACCTCAAATATAATCTCATTATTGTGTTACTGGAATTGACTCATAATCCTTGACTGTTTGGCTTTTAGGATAATAACTTGAAAAAGTTAATGTGATTACATTATGCGCTCTTTTCTTCTTTTTTATTCAGTGCGCCTCTACAGAGATTTTACAGTCTGTTATATAGAAAATCTGATAAAGGTGACAACTACAAGGGCGTGGAATGCTTGTTTGTTTCCTTACAAATGTGAGATTTTATGCAGTGTGCTGCACAGAGCGTCAGATTTATGGATTTGTAAACATTGATTTTTTTTTCAACCTTTAACAATGAAATATAACTCTTGAGATTTAATATCTCTTTTATGAGACAAGACAGATGGTAACTTTGTTAGTTTATTGTACAGAAGTATAAACATTTACTGATATTCAATATATTCATATAAAGTATATAAATATTGCAGAAGTTACAGGAACAGCAATCATACATATGAAAAATAGAGGTCACAAAGATTTCATCAGTCAGGTCAAACCAGGCCAAAAATAGTTTGCTAAATTGTTTACAGAAAATTATGATTAATAACAATAAATAGATTAATCAAAAAACACCAATTAATCAGATATTTATATTAATGACTGGGAAGAAGTTTGAGTAGGAAGAATCCACGTATTGATTGAGAGAGCATGCAAAGTCTTCGCAGGGAGGCATCGGCTGAGAATGAAAACAGGACCCTTGCTGTGAGATGATGCAAACCATCATACCACTCTGCAAAAAAGCCTAATCAAATGAAAATTATGGCACAGAGAATTTACTGGGAACAGTGCTTAGAAGCAGATTGCAAAATTTTATGACTATATTTGTCAACAGTAGCTGACAGTAAGTCAGTGGGACAGGTTCAAGGAAAGAAAGCAATGTAACAAATACTGACATCATTGTTGCCTTTAGAAGACAATAGTTTTCTAGTTCACATGAATATGAAAAGCAATAGCTGATCTTTCTCTCCAGTGACACTATGGTAAAGAGAAAAGATTAAATCCCATAGTTGGACTTTATTTTCAGGCCATTTGAATGAGTTTAGATTGAAACAAAAACTGAATAAGGAGCTTAATCCCACAGCAACAGCTTTTTAAACATGTATGTTGTTATTTATTAATGGATAAATCTGATTATATTTTCTCACATAAGTTAACAATTTCCAAATAAAGTGTTTTTATATCAGTGTAATCACATACAAACCTTGAGAAAGAACTTTAAGCACCAAGACCTTCCTCAACCACAGAAGTGTTACCTTCAGTTTCACCTACAAACTTCTCAGTTATTTACCCCAAGCTGCATCACACAGTCCCATCACCCATACAGACAAATCTCTACTCACATATACTAAACACTACTTCCACTAAACACCAGATGTTACACTCAATATCAACAACCCAGATTTATGCAATCACACAAAAAGCCACAGAATATCATGTGAGATTCTCCCATATAACCAGTGACCCAAGAACTGGGCCAATCAAATTCCACTCTGTTTATGTCCCTTTGATTTTTTTTTTCTTTGTCTTGTCGTTGATCCTGTTGCAGCTTTTAGATAATGCTAATAGATCACAGGCCAACGGGACGGAGCAGGATAATGGAGCTTTCATTGCAGCCTGATTAACTTGGCTGTAGGGTTCCACCTCACCCCTTTCGGCATGATGGCCCTAATTAATAACGATTGCTCCCCAAAATGTGCAAATGGAACGATAAACGAAGGACCAACTAATTAACTGCAACCATTTCTACTAATCATTAGTTAACATCCCGTTTTGTCATCATTACGCTGATGCATGTGCAAGGCCAGATAAAACAGGCCAGCCTTTTTTTTTCTGCCCCCATAAACTCTAACAACCATATTTTCTCCCTCTATAAAAAGACTAACAGGTAATTAAAGTGAAGGTACAAGTAAGATTCAGAAAGTTTGGTTGCTAAATACTCAAATATACCTAAGATAATGCCATTCTTAAAGCAAAGTTTGTTGAAATCATTCCACTCGTTATTTTTCTTCATGTCAACAGCAGACGTGAAAAATAGAGCAAAAAATACACACAAAAAAACAGCTGTCAGCTTGCACTTGTGCACACTGTTCCAAGCCATTTATTCTTGTGACTTTTTGCCAGTTAGAAGACCATGCGTCAGGGAAATGCTGCTGTTTTTCTTTATGGCCGTGTGCTGCAGCCCTTTCAGAGGATGCTGAGATACACTGTTCATACTCAGACCTTTGAATTTATGTGCTGTTTCCAGATGCTGAGGAATCGACAGGGCTCAATGATGAACAGGCAGCGTCAGCCCCGCTGCCAATCAAAAAGTTAATAGTCTGTCCATTGAGGAAGGGAAATGACCCCTTGGGCTTCAGTCTGCACATCTTTCTGGCACGGCAGCAACTCAAATGCAACTGCATTTGACTTTGTCTGCATGCATATAGAAGGCCAGCATTTAGTGTCAGCCTTCTTCTCGTGTCTCTGTCAGCCCTCATTCTCCCACTGAATCCCTGTCTGTACCCCACAAATGAATCATTTTAAGAACTTCTGCCATCTTTGCTACTTAACAGGCAGAATAAACATCTTGTTTTGGAATAACAAAAAAGATTGCAGAGAGCAATCATGTGTTTCCTCTCTAGTTCTGTAGCCCACAGCAACATGTCTGCAGTGTTTCTCCCTCTCTACACACCTTCATATGTGCATTTCTCAGTGGAAGCTCAAGGCAGTCTTTGTCAGGGTTAAATTGGAAAGTAATCCTGTTATAACCTCACAGAGGTTATGTGTGAGACTGGGTGATTAAAATTACCTCCAAATATTCCAAAGGAGCCATTATTTATTGGTGCATGAAAGACAGAAAAGGAGAAAAGCTGCTCTCTTATTGCTAATGCTCAAAAACACTTTGGAGAACACTGTGGATTGTAATGAAAAAGCTGTCAATAGCTCTTTCAAATGGCCTGATTTAGTAAAACTTTTATGAAGACAGTAAATTTCATGTCTTATTTTCTTGATCCTTCCAAAGAGGGAACATGAGGAAATCAATAATGCTCCAGCCTGGCCCTGAATTTTGCCAACCTCTAATTATTATCTGGCTCGTGGCGATGATCAGCATGTAATTGCAACTACTGGGTCTCTGATGCCAGCGACAGGTCCAATAGCAAATGTCTACATGCAAAGCACTTACCTGGCTTAGTAAAATCTATACCAGAAGGTCACAAGAGATTCCGCCTCAAAATGATGCTTTCAGCATTTGGATAAACTGTTTCCACATGCACAAAACTGCTAATCATTTTTAGAAAAATAATTCTGCTAACACTGCTTCTCAGAATCATTCAATCGCTTCAGCTAGTTTTGCATCCCGTGCTTTTCTGCTCAAAGTGTTTATGTTTGCATCGCGGAGCGTCCATTGTGAAACGCTGCTGTGGTCATTGAATGTGATGCAGCTCATTTACAACCAAACAAAAGAGCAGTATGCAAAAAAACCTCTCCAGCTTCATGCAGTATTATTGATATTCCACCCGCTGGATCATAAAGCTCAATAATCCTCTTTAACGGGAAATTAAGTGATGAAATTCATTTTAGTGGCTGCAACTTCATCATAAACAGACGAGTCTGCTAAATGTCAGAATGTAATAGCAAGCAACGGACTTGAAAGTTAAAACACAAAATCTTTTTAATTCAAGGGAAGCAAACTCAACTAATTTATGTCCAGTTTGCATCTCTTGTTTTTCAAACTAATTCAAACTATCTGCTCTGCATTCTGGACTCTATAGTAGCTTCATCTGAGTATGATTACTTAGAGTTTGCTCACGTCTCACAGCATTAGATACAAGATATTTTTAATATTACATCTCAAACAAAATAATAAACTTCCTGCTGCCTGTTTAAATGGGCTTCTTATTCATCTAAATGTTCATATTCAGGCATCCATTATTGTCCCTGCTGCTTTCCAGCTTTAAACATATTGAGGGCAATGAGATAAAAGACTGTAGATTCTGTGATAAAATTCTGGATCAAATCATGGGTCAGTTTCTATCCTTACTGATTTTAAATATTCATACTTTAAAAATGACTTTCATTGACCACCATTGCACCATTCTTAAAGACTAAGATGTTTTTGTTTTCCAGGATCTGTGAAAACTCCCAGGATCCTGTAAGCTTTATGCTTTTTAAAGTTAGAAAAGTAAATAAACTCTACAAAAAGTTTTCAGCTTTATAGTAAAAACAAAATGAGATATATCACGGAGCTTCCCATTATGTTATGACACTGACAAGCCCTGACATTGACACAAACATCAGACAAAGTGGAAAGGGGGTATGGGATGGGGTGACAAATAATAGGGGAATTAGAAATTAATGATTCTGCCAGTATGTAAATGGCAATTAAAGGACAAGCAGTGCTCCAGGCTCTCTGGCTCAAACCGCCTCCATTTGTTTGGACAGGGACTGACACACACATACACATGTGCACACATGCTTGTGATGCAGTATTGAAGCTGTGACACACATCCATATGGGCATAAAAGAAAATAAATCCACAACGCCCTGGACCAGATCAGATCAATCGGCCATAATGGCAGGGCTGATCATTATGTGCTGCTTTTGTTTGTTTAAATGAAGAGTGAGTGTGTCTGCCATATTGAGTTGGATTAGGCAGTGGGAAACTGTTGCCTGCAGCTTCTAACGCTGGATGAGAGCCGCCATGTCAGGCTCTACAGTAAAACACAACAATGGCCTATTTAGAAATCAATGTCAAACTTTCATTAGAAGGGTCAACAATGTAGATATATCGTCTAATCGCTGCAGCTCAACAAGGCTTGAGAGGACTTCATGGTAGGAACGTGGCATCCCTGGGGTTCCAATACAGGGTAAAATATTTAAAGCAATAGACACTAAATTCAATTCTCTGTTTGGACTGGTAACTTTGAGGAACATTAAATGCATCTATTAAATTTGTGCAGCATCTTGGTTTATTTTTTTTAACTGGTTTCAGTCAAAAGGCCTGAGCTTAGAAAAATCTTGCAGTCAGGCTCATCGACAGGCAGAATAAAAGGCCCATTTCCTGTCTTCTGATGATGAATGTCTCACTGCAGAGTGATGGAGAGCCTCACTCAAGGAGTTGGTCAGTGCTGACCTAAACTGTCATGGAAAAACTCATTCTGTTTCTGCTGCTTTGGTTAAAAAGCCTCTAATGAGAGTAGCTGCGCATCACACATGGAGACAATGAGGAAGTTTTGGTGAAATACAATGTTAATTATTGAAATAATACAAGTTATATACATCTAAATGACTAATTAGCTAACTTTATTGTTTTTGTCTTGTTTTTTTTCAGTGGTTTTTGATGCGTTCTGCAGGCGAAGAGTAGATTTGCTCATTTTCAAAGTTCCTTGAGCTCATTTGAGCAGCTTTAGTGGCTCAGCTGGTGAAGCTGGTTGTTCCCTGGTGGTTTACGTCTTGCTACCCTTGTCAATCTATGTTGTGTCCTTGGGAAAGACATGTATTCCTCAAGTGTTTGCATTTCTAGTGTATGAATGTTCAGTGTAGGGAGGAGAGGCCGTGAACATAACTCAGCATCAGTCTGCCTTAGTGGAAATGCCAGAGTTTACCATCACCAAGTGTGAATGAATAATATTGTCTGTAAAAAGCTTTTAGAGCTTTAAAAAGTGTTATTTATATCTGTTATACGACTGAGGACTCTTTCAGTTTTAGTCAACTTTAAATTAATCTTGGTCCACTTAAAGATATAATACAACTTGTTTTAGGCAGTGTGAATGCATATTTAAACTCAAAGAAGAGACTAATGATCTTTTTCAAACCCCAGGGTCTTGGTTCACCAACAAGTAAAAGCAAACAGGCCATCAGGACGCATCAAAACACAGGAAAGATTCTGGTTAAGATTAAACAGAAAAACCAAAACAAACAATAACCCCAAGACTGCATAAACTTGGTGAAAAACATTTCCTTGCACACATATACCTGTTAGTGTTAAGCCTAACCTCTTGTACATTTTTGCAGTTTAAGGATTCAAAGCCCCAGCTTGTAAGAATAACTCCCATCTAGTGGTGCTGTGACTGAAGGCAAAAAAGTACTTTTTTTTCTGCACTTCAAATACTGCGGCCTATATGGCGATGCCGCTTTATGTTAATTTGACCTTCACCTTAGCGTGTTCTGTCAGGTGATGAGGTAGGCCTACAGAAAAATAAATACTTCTGTTTCTTTTTTAATGCTGATAGGTTACAAGCATGCCCTCCATGTATTTGGTATCAAGCTACTTCTAATATTCAATGTTAACGTGTGAAACCATGTGACAAGGGGGACATCCACCCCTCTAAAACAGTCAGCTATGAAAGACAAAGCATTGTCGTGGCCTCCCCATCCGTTTTCCCTCCCTGCCAACCTCCACCCATTGGCTAATATATATGCCCTTATAGAATATATCCTTCATAGTGATTCAAGGAAATATTTTGTCAATAGAAATTATGGTCTGGCTCAACAAACCCAATATTGTGGTAGTTATCTCATAGCTAGGGTTTTAAGAACCAAGGCACATTAACATGAGATCAGTTGCAATTGCTTTCCTTTTCCTTAGCTTGTATAAAACAGCCAATGGCAGCACAGTCTGGTATTTTTCACTGATACATTTACTATTTTTTAAGCTATCTCACTGTGGGCAGTCTAATTTGATTCATTTTGAGTGTTTACATCACAGACATGCTCTTGGCTTCCCCTCCATTACTGGTAAAAAAAAAAAACTCGTTGATCATCCCCCATCATATCCAACCACCCGAGGCATTAAAATGACAGAGTGGTAATTAATCCATCATGCTAGTTAATTGAAATGATGTATGATGATCATTTATTTTCTTTGATCCCTAAGCTATTAGAGCTGTGTAACTGTATGACTAATTAGTGTGAGAACACTTTTCAAATAATTGGGTGTAATTAATCTGTCAGCAGCCTGAAAAAAATGAATGGGTCTGACAGTTATGACAAACAGCAATGTTACCATAATTATGTAATGTTGAAAACCACTTAGCATAGCACGCTTCTGCTGTATTTGTTTTATTGGGCATTTTTCATCAGTGGCTGGTTTTCAACTGTACATTTTGAATGAGCAGTTTAGATGAGGTGATCGCACTCCTGCTTGTTCTTTTCCATGGTTTCCTTGGCAACCAAGTCAGGTGATTGAGGTCAGGGGTCAAACTGACCAATAGTGAGTAAATTACATTTCTCTGAATGATTCCCCCTGAGCTCCAGACCTTTGATGGATACATGTTGTCATTCACAGTTTAGAAGGCAAAAGGGAAAAAGTAAAAACATGACACTAGGAACTGGCCTTCCTGAAAAAAAGAAAAGAAAAGTACAACTGAATGAATGAATAAACGCAGAAACACACCCACATTAGAGCATTTATCCAAAATAGCATGCTTGCCGTTTCTTTACTGCCACTATTTAGCTGCTTGTAACCATATAACCTGCATATTTAAAGAAATTACAAAAAGGTATTTTAAAAATATAAGCTGAACGGAACAGTGTACATGGGCTGTTAAAGTCTTTGTGTACGTCTCTGTGGGGTGTTTATTAAAGCCATACAAAAAGCTGCAAATAGAGCAGTTCAGTCCTCTACAAACTGGGATTGAAGGTCATTGGTTTGTCTCAACCAAACCTCACTCAATCCCTCATCCAGAGTTCAAGTGCTGACGCTTGCCCTCGTCTTCCCTTCTTCCTCCCCCCAAATCCTCAGAGACCATCTCAACATCTGGGCATAAGACAGAATATAGAGAAAAGAAGAAGATAAAAAAAACAAATGATTGTGATTTATTACTTACTCTGTTCTAATAAGTGGAGAACAAACCAGAACAAAATCCACTGCAAATTGAATTGTCTTTGTTTGAACAAGGCCTGCATCTAAAAAAAAAATTCTATGACAGAGGCCATAAATGATAATGGCACAATAATCTGCAGCGACCTGTCCGAGTGGCTGATAAGCCATCACTACAGGGGCTGATCGATACTAACTATTCATTTCTGAAATTATCTCCACATTGATCCAGGGACAAGTGCCAGCAAGGCAGGGCCACACTGGCCTTAATACAATAATTATATAAAGGGTTACAAGCTCATCCTCTCAACCAATAAAGTCTGTCAGCAGCAGCAAGGCACAGCAAAACCCCATAATCCATCAGCACACTGGCCCCTGACCCCTGGGCTCAGAGGCTTTGCCACACAGCCTCTATAAAAGTTGCTTACAAAAGGACACAATTGCTGAATATACCTCCACGGGCAAAGGTAGGAAACCAGATCTGTGGAGCTGATGTAATGACGTGGTGTCAGTTGACCTCTTATTTGCCCTGGTTATTGTGCAGACGTCTGCTTATAACACCAACAGACTGTTACAACCTAGAAGTTTGTGCCAAAGGTTGGGTGTCAAGAATGAAATACATCAAAAATGTAAAAATAAATTAAATACAGACAAGAAAGGCAATAGCACATGCTGCAGATCATGCTGGCATCATAAATATTTTAAACAAGATTCAGTCAGGAACATTTCTTTTTTGTCCACACTTTGCGATTTAGGCAGATAAGGAGAGATATTTTTACATTTAAATCTTACTGGGTGCAGCTTTGAGACTTCAGGGAGTAATCTGTGGAATTATCAAAATGAAATGAATATTCAAGCCACCTGCTGTGGCTCAAGCACAATCACTAACATACAAAATAATAGGAGAGATGCCATCTGTCTGCATCACAAAGCATTTATGCACGATTAAGGACATATACACCACATACAAATATAATACAAAATCCCTAAGTCCAGATAAGGCTGGCCGTCATCTTGACAATGCCTACTTTATAGTTACACATGTACAGTTAAAGGAAAATCTGATTAAGATTCCCAGGATTTAGGTATCTATGACAATGTGCAGATATAGCTGTCAGGTCAAGAGCACCAAGCTGAATATTTTTTTCAGGAACACTTATTACAACTTTTCATGCAAGAGCCAAGATAGAGGACCTTTGTCCCTGGTTATCTAAATAGACTAATTGATCTGCTATTGAAGAGGCACGTTCCTCTGAGCATCACCGAGACAGCCCGGCTCCAATCAGACAGGCATGTGTTATCAAACTGGGAAGTCAATTAAGAGAGAGAGAGAGAGAGAGAGAGAGAGAGAGAGAGGCAGGAAAGAGGGACTGGCACCAAGCAGTTACAAGACTGGTTTTTGCAAAGGGAAGTAGCTTCAGACTTTACAGACATGCAGGAGTCAATGATTTAAGTGCTGGATGATGGAATATTGCCTGAAATGTAACCTTGCCTTTGTGGAGAAGTCACCTACAGTCCCCTCTCTGGATCAAAGTCCCTGTCCAGTAAATTTAAGTCTCTTTGCACAATCTCTGACAGATTTTATTGTAGCTATTGAAAAAACTATTTATGTAAACCTTTCCCAAAGTGACTAACAATCATCATAGACATAAAAAAATGCTTGTTGACCAAAGTCTGACATCAACCTCCTATTAATTTACAGATCTGATTAATATTTCACAGTGTGTAAAAACTGTGGCAGCACTGCAGTCTGAAATGTACTGTTGGGTATCAGTCTCTAAAGCAAGGGTGTCCATGTCTGATCTTTGAGATTGACTATACTGCAACTTTTAGATGCAACTCTGCTCAAACACTTCTGAATAAAATGAAAGGCTTATTACTGGGCTTCTGCAGAGCTTGATCTGTATTCTGCCCTTAGCAGAGTGATTGAAGAAGGATCTTGAAGTAACAAAGACCTGGAACAATTGAGGTTATGAGTTTTTGTACAGCTCAGGTTGAAGTAGGCTTATTGTTTTCAACATTTGTTCACTTGTATAAAAAACAACTAGTTAACAGTAATTGGTCAAATGTGATTTATATTTTAATCCTCATAACTTACTTGGCAGTGACCCATGCATCTTCCACTCCACTGATGTCCATGCGTAAAATTAGTGCTCACAGTTTCATGATTCGAGTGCACAGTTTAGTAAACTGAACGCACGGATTGATATACTGTGCGCACAGTTTAGTAAACTGAGCGCACGGATAAAGATCTAGAATTTTTTTTTTTTACCCTAGCACCAGGGGGGCTCCGTAAATTTCAGCAATATTATGTAGATAGAAGTAGGCAACTTTAGAAACCTGTTTAAATGGGAACTAAAAGACAAAATCTTGGTAGAAAATAACTCTAATGTTTCTCGCTGTAATTTTGGAAGCTAAATCAATGGCATTCAAAATAATTACATAGTTGGACAAATTTGTCCCAGGTTTGTCAGGCTTGATGACAATAACCTTAGTCTTGTCTCAGTTTAAAGGAGAAATCCAGAATCATCCAGGTTTTTATGTCTATAAGACATCTTTCTAGTTGAAAAAGCTGATTGGATTCATCAGGCCTCATGGATAGATACATCTGAGTATCATCTGCATAGCAATGAAACCATGTTGTCTGTTGTTATTACAAAAGAGAAGCGTGTATAACATAAAACACATTGGTCCAAGTATAGAACCCTGAGGCACTCCATGACTTATTTTGGTGTGTGAGGAAAATTAAGAATATCAATGTATGATTAGAGTGTTGAAGACAGTTCCCAAAAATTCTCTAACTAATGAAAATCCAAGATTTGTACACATCTCAACTTCAAACCTCCATTCTGAGCATGCATATGGTGGCAGGTGACAGTGGAAAGAAAAAGGCTTTCTGTTATACAGTAAACATCTTCTAGAAACTGTCTCAATCAGAATGAAGTTAACAGGTAATAAGGATCAACAGGCGCCACAGCTTTTGTTTAAAGATTGCATTGCCTTTGAATCTTTGTTGTAATTGTAATCATGAGATGCTAAAAGAGAACGAACCATAGACAATGTACACTTTTGCAACACCTACAACTACACACACACACACACACACACAGAGGCACAAATGGATGTAGTGTTGTTTTTATTAATTGAAGAAAACTCAATTTCAGATGGACTTTTAACTGTGTAAATTTGAATGTAAAGTAATGACTAAACTTGCATCGTTCCGGACTGCAGGATATTATAGTTTTACAGAAAAAAAGTCTGATTAACGTAATTGATCTGTCGCTTTGTTGTCTATGTACTTCCATGCAGCTTTACAGCTTTTGAAAATTGGTAACTCATTTGCCCTATACTTTTGTTCCTTATGCTTACTAAGGAATAATAAAAGGCTGTTAAACATTGATGCTTTAGCTTAAGTCTTTGTTTTACATGTAGATATATTCTTGACAATTTCACCACTTAAACCAGACTTCATAACTAATTACTTACAAGATGATAATCAAAACTTTATTTTAGTTTTAGTTCAGATGTGTTGTGAAAAGCAAAGCACTCAGAAACAGCATCAATGAGGTAGCTCTCAAACCTCCATTCAGAATGCGTCAAAAAAACAGAAAAAAAAAATGTCTGCCTTATAAATAATAAATTCTGAATTAAGACCATCGCTAATAGTCATTTTAAATGGCAGGTACAGAAGAAATCTTGCAGACACTCATCTGTTATCTCCTTTCACTGTGAAACAGAGGTCCTCTTTAAAGGGTGAAGATTACACTTAATGTGTATTCTAAATGCAGTTGTAATTGCATTAGTGATCATTTTAGATACAGCAACTAAATAGATCTTTTTACAAAGAGGATGTAATAAATATTGAAAGGATGCACCAGGGCTGTAGCCACCATTTTACTTAATTGCTTCAGACTGTGTGACAATGGCTGGTTACTGGACTGTGGCGGATGAGCGTTTCACCACAAGACAAACAGAGAATGTATCTATTATCTGAGCCGCATGGAGGTCGTTGACCTACGACAAGCAGAGGAACCGGAGACATTAGAGATCATGTGCAATTTAATCTTGACACAAAATAAAAAGAGTTGGATGGACAGAGAGAGGCAGTGCCACAAAAGGAGGCCGAAGAATGGACGGCTGCCTTGGACAGGCCCGTCCCCCAAAGGATCTGGGCCGTTTTCTTCTCAAGCCACTCAAAGTCATCGCAGTGTGCCTGATTCCACTCACTCCTCTGACACTTGCATTAATGGTATTTTGGCCTGGAACTGTAGATGCTGAAAAGCGATTGTGCAGAAGCAGCTGTGTCTCTTTTACCCTCTATTTTTCTCTCTCTCCCTGATACTTTACTAGTGTCTCTTTTACTGACTCTTCTTTCCTTTCTCAGCCCCTCAGTGGCCACCACCACCCAGCCCACCCTCCCACCCACCACCACCAACACAACCACCACAACCACACAGTTTCTCTCTCTCTCTCTCACACACACACACACACACTTCTGTTCTCTATCCATTCGTTCAGTCATTACTGGTCAGTGTCAGCACTTGAAAACTGTTGTGCTTGCCGAGTCGGTGTCATCACAAGTGGAATTAACCATTTTCCCAGTGCCTGATTGCAAGAAGCCCAGCTCATTCCAGTACTCCTATACACTCCATCAAGATCCAGTGACAGAGAGAAAGCCCTCTAGCTTCTAATAAAAGCATGATATAACAGTAAATGTTTACCAAAATGAAAGGGGCTCTGCACTTGAATGATCCTAACACAAAGCTAAAAAAAGCAGAAAACTGCATCCTAATTGATTTGGAGAATCTATAATCACATCTTTTTGATAAATTGTGACAAATGAAAAACCCTTTAATGCTAATCTCAGTCAAATACAGTTAAATAACATCTATCAGTCATTCTCAGGTACAAACAACAGAGAGATTCAAGCCAGTACTAGAACCAGTACTAGAACCCACCAGATGTATCCGACCTCAAGGGATAAGACGCAAAAAATATCTATGTACCACCTCAAATACTCAGATGATGAATTTAATTCCTTCCTGAAGAGAAAAAAAATCATAATCACGAGGGATTACATCTAAAATCTTAATATCTTTCTTTAGACCTTCAGTGGGAGTAATCTGTTATCTGATCTTTCCGGTCCATTTATTGAGACATTTGCAGAAGATCATGAAAATGCATTAGTATTGCAATACAAATCTGCTTATAAATATAAAAAAAAAATGTGCTTGTTTCCTGAAGATTACAAGATGTGCACAGATTTGATCTCGACCTTTACCACCAATGTAGGTGGCTTGGACATTAATGTGTGAATGAGAACTTTAAATAACCCTAACCAGTTGGATCAGATTTCTCCTTCTTCTTCACAGCAAGTGCTTTTAGATTAGATGTAATACACATATAGTTTGACACAAGAAAGAGAGAAAAAAAACAGAAATACAACGGTCTCAGTTAATGTATCATCATCTGAGTGGGTTTGGATTGGAGTTATTAGAGTATTTCACTTCATCGCATGACCTCCTGTTCCTCCTCAGATCATGAATCCTATTCATTACCCAGTTCTTCTGGAGTGCCCGCCTTTATAATATTACTCAATTTATATTCTGAAGGGGGCTCCTGGGAGAGCGATCAGCGCTCCGAAACAGTGACCCCCCCCTATAACCCAATCACAATATTTAAAGGGCAGCAAAGAGCTTTTTAATGCGCGTCGTAGATAACCATTTAAAGTGGATTGCTTTGGTTTAATATGACCTTAACAGGCTGGCAGTCACATGTGAAGAATGAATAAGCTAATAGGAGAGACGACAGGGAGAAAGAATGAAATCAAAAAGCAGAATATGAGAGATTTGTTTTAATGCTAGCTGGCCTCTTGACGGCTGCTGAGAGGAGCATGATAGAGACTCACAAGCATGTGAATGAAACAGGACAGGCGATGAATGAAGCTACTGCTCGCATTTTTCTTTTCCCTTTTCCCAGAGTATGAACTGCTTTATCACGATAAAAGACAAGACAGGTATAAATGACACATTTACATTCTCCCATCAAAGCAAAACTTGTCTCAGCCCAGATGGAAGCATAGAACTGGGATTTTCTCTGTTTTTCTGCAGGGAGAGAGACAGCTACAAGACCATGTAATGTTTATTTAGATATATCCTGTCATTGCTGGGAATGTGTGCTCTGCATAATGTTTGAATTTTTACAGCATTACAGCTTGTCTTTTTCAGGGGAGCCCTTTTGATATGAATCACTGTACTTCATTTATGGCACTTCATACAAATTTATCAATAATATTTGTCTTGAGAAATTGCATCTTAGTTAGCTCTACATATATTCTTCACATATAAGTAAGAGAATCTGTAGTTCTAATGGGACAACCTTGGATAAATGGTAGTTGTTAGATTTCAGATCGGATAAAAAAACAGAGCATGATGAATGTATAATCTGCTGTGAGATTTTGTTGAAAGCTGCCATTCATTTAATTACCTATTTTATTTTCTCTATAGCCTAAAAAAAATTTGGTTTCTCATAAACTTTGCATCTTAAAGCTTGTTAATTGGTTTAACATTACATTTTCATAAAAACCATAATTATAGCAGAAAGTCAGGAAACAATACCCTCATATGGAAATGTGATCTTGATCTGTAGGATTTAACATTGTTACAGCAATGAATGCATATGGATATTAGTCTGCGGTAGAACAACAACCATTTCTCTTCTAACAAACTAAACTCAAACATCCAGTTCATGGAAACTTATTTTAGATATGAAGTTGTTGGGAGAACAGGAGCTGTGTTGCACTTTTAGAGACTTTTCTGTTCAGGACTTTTATGACCCAGTCTCCTGTGTCTCAAGCTGTTTGAGCTTGATCATAAAAACACATCTTTATTGGATGGATGGATGGATGGATGGATGGATGGATGGATGGATGGATGGATGGATGGATAGATAGATAGATAGATAGAT
>JBAMIG010000006.1:20715133-20746749 GCA_037177335.1 Kiunga ballochi | reverse complement strand
GCATCCCATCCAGGGTGTACCCCGCCTCTCGCCCGTTGGCTGCATGGGATAGGCTCCACATGCTGAAGTTGAAGAACAAATAGTCTCTGTGTTAACGTTGACCTGAAGACTGATTTTCTATTGTGCAACATTTTAGAGCCTTATTGATAACATCCGGCTTCTAGACCAAATTTTCTGTCATAGAGACCTGCGTAAGGTTTGTTAACCGTAATCAGTACATTTTCCTGATAAAGAACTTCTTAGAGGTCGGATCAGGAGACAATGTTAACTCAGCAAAGCACTTTTAAGAACTATAGTAACAACTGTTTTCCCCATGTTAGCATTATAATGCTATTGATTTTATGAATATATGCCATTTCTTATTTGAACCTGCACACCTGCACATCCTCATGGATCAGTCCTGCTGAAAACACCTCATCAAGGTTAAAGTCAGGTATCTATCACATTGTTCTCTATTGCCATTCCCCCCTACTCTTCCATCTGGTTCCAGTCTTTTACAGATTAAGGTGCTTGTTTTATAAGACACAGAATTAAACCTGGAGTGTCCTAAAGATATTGCCCAATTCACTGGTCTTAATTTTGCAATTCCATCACCTGGGTGCAGCAAAGCCCTTCTTCTCCATCAAAACTATTAGTGGCATTGAAGGCTGGAGTATCATCAACAATGACAGGTAAATATTTAGGCTGTTTCACTGGAGCAAATAAGCCAGGCAAGGTCAAATGGCTGTGTTAGGCTATTCCAGCTTAGCCACATTGGTCGAAACGAGGTACACAGATCCACAGCTAAGGCAGTTTGTGCACAAACTTGTGCAACTATAAAATGAAGTCTCAACAAGTTGCGATAATGCAGCATTTGGAATATTAAGATAAAGAAATTATCTAGAGATGTGTTCCTTTGCACCATTGTTTCATAACATTTCCCGTCTCAAAAATAGTCATTGCATCGAGGGACCAAACAATTGTATCTTCGAACGGGGAATAAAGGTCAGGGGAGCCCATTTGCTGCTTAAGAAACCATCAAATCTTCAACAACCATTTTTCAAATATGTCATTTATCACACAATCAGTCATACAGACGCTATGCTGCCAGAGGAAAAAAAAATCATAATTGGAGTTTTTATCTTTTCCATTATTTCCTCCCACAACCTCTGTCAACAACATCAAAATGCCTTTTGGAGTCACAGAAGAAAGTGCGGCACTGGGCCGAACCACAGTGGCCTCGAAGATAGGCTCCTCTGGATAAGAAGTAAGTGAGTTCTTTGCTTTTGTGTCAACAAGAGACTTCATGGCTTTGAAGTAATAAATCATAAAAAAACTACTCTGTTCCTAAACATTTATAGATAAGGGAGTTAGGAATCAAATCAATTTAAGTTTCTGTACACAAGGTCCCAGATGGCCTGCAGACGGTTAGAGAATCAAAACCATCTCAGCATGAAGCCACTGTAAACGCATTAGTGTGAGGAAGTCAGAAACTGCTACAATATGATGAACAGGAATCATCCAGATCAATATCTGATCTCATAAATTGAAAATTAAACATGGCTGAGAACCGACAAGGTGTGACTGTGGAGCGACTGCATGATGTACTGTACAGAGCAGATTACAGCTGTTTCAATGTTTTGCAGATTAAAGTAGAGCACAAATTTGCATATTAAATGTAGAATTCATTTAAAAAATATTTTACTTAACAGTACCCTTTTGAAGCTTTATTTCTTGGTATCTGTTTGCAGTTTTTGTTTATTGTTATTGTAGAAGGAGGCCATAAATAAGGATGAAATTAAAGCAATGGTAAACTTAATGATTTGGTTTATAATGAATAGAAATGATTTTATTTATTTTCCTTCAAATGCCAGAGATACATAAAATATGCTTAAAAAAACAATAGCTTTTTATCACAATATGCACATTATTGATAAAACTTTAAAATCCATTCAAATCCATTTAGAAAAGTTTTACAAATTACATCAAATTTTCTTAAATTAGATATAATCTCATAGCAGCCTTACAGTTTGTTATGACCCCTTTGCAGACTAGGGGTTTTGGGGTCAATAACAAAAACAAGACCAATACAAAACTCAAATAAATATAACAATGTTTATCATAAAGCAACATTCCCCAATTAAAAAAAATAACAAAAGGTGTCCACAGTCTGGTTATAGCTTACCCGTTAACTCAAAAGAAATAAAACATTAAATACAATTTACAATAGATTTTCTCCCAACAGGGTTTTATTTAACAATTACAATATCAACAATTATCTATATTCAAAAACTACCTACAAAATAGTCACATAAAGAAATATACTAAAGTTAATAAACAAAAATGGCTACACACAAAATTGTGAGAGCTTCCTTTCTTCAATTAACTCAACAAGCAAAACTGTGCACAAACTAAACAAAGGGAAATCTAAATTACAAACTAAACCACAAGGGTATTGTAAATATCTTAATTACCTATCCTCAAAAGTTCCCCAAATCACCATCAAAACCTCTGCTATCACTCCCAGAGGCAAACTGATCCAAGAGGACACAGCTGCACAGATTGATGGTCCTTTTTTAAAGTCCAAAGTCTTTACTGATTGGCCGAAAAGGAGGAAGTAGTGAGTCGGATTATCTTTTAAACCTTGAGTTTTTTCAACAAACGTAAAAGTGTGTGTGAGTGTGTGTGGACTGGTACTGCCCTGCTTTTGAGTGTTTTTGAGGTGTCCACACTATTAGCACACCTTACTCTGATGAACGGCTCATTGGCAGCTACAGAGATCTTGACGACCAGTTCAATTTATCTGCACCAGTAAGTGTTGTGGAGTTGGGAGTAACTAAAACAAATAGTGTGGCTCTTCAAGGACCATGACACCTCTCTACAAAGCAGAGTAAATAAATGATTTCTATTAGTTAAAAATGGTAACTGTGCAATGTTTTTGAGCTACGACTCATAAAAATTCTTTGTCATTAATGTTGACAGATATTTAAAACTTCAAATACCTGTAAAATCCTTATGAACCTTGTATGTAATGCACATGTATCCAGCTTCAAACGGCTGCCTCATTACCTGTGGCAAACCAGCCTCTGTGCCATGAAAATTAAGAGATCTTTAGTGATTTATCTATGTTTGAAAAATGCCATTTTAACTACTGTAGAGTGGTACTTGATCTCTCCTCCTACTGCCAGTGATCTGAGCAGCATTTTAAATGACATCATACAAATCACTAGACAGAATAGACTGTTCAACAATCAGGTACTGTATCCCTATCTAGTCTATAGAAGTCCTAATTAAATCATCTGTGACAGAAGAAATGAAGAGTTTTTTTTCTGTAAACACTTGTACTTCTATTGCTTTGGTTGATAAAGATAAATAATGTGTTCTCTTAGGTTGGCACGGCTACACAAGTCAGTGCATCGTTCTTCAAATCTCTGTCTGGTTTCTCATGTACAAGTTATATTAGACATATTTATTTTTGTTTGACTCCTTTAACGAAAATGCTCTTATTTTCATGCTTTTTGACTAATAATAGCAATCTGAATGCAGTGTGGGGGAAATATGACTCATTAACATGTTTAGATATCAGGGCAGCTGTCATTGGTAAGAGAGTAATAAAATCAGCAGCAAAATCGTACTAATAATGAAAATGGGGTGGATGGGGCAGAGTGCAGCACAGTCAAACACAGGCCTTTCTGTGATGTCAGGTCACGGCTACTTGCTTTTCTCAGCTGGGTCATTATGTTTTATCATTTATAAGTGTTTTTATTACTAGTTACTAGTATTCAGTGAATTGAAATGAAATGGACTGTGCCTGTAAATTTCCCTTAAATTAAACCAAACCAACCAAAGCAAAAAGATATTATTATAACATAACATTTTGTCATAATTGAATTCTTTTTTGTTGATTTCTGAAGACTAAAATATAACATAAGAATTGTATGAATGCTCTTTTACTGGTTGACATGGTTACCTGTAAACTTTGGCTGTGTCTGAATGTGCACACTATGCCCTAACCCCTCATTCACTACATAGGGCTGCACTATATAGCCCTCAATCTGTTGGGGATTTGGACATGAAGCTCACTACTTTTGCACTGTCAGACATTTCAAGATTACCAGCTGTAACTATGGCAACCACAGCGCAATTGACAACGTTGATGCAAATACAATCCAAAGTCGTCACAAAATATTTCATTTCTTCTCTTTTTTTAAATCTTTCTTTGTACCACATCTACTCAATTAAACTTATTTTAATGTTTGTGTCATATCCGCCATTGTAAGCTGCCTCCTGCAATCCATTGGGGTCTATATTGACCTGTCTAGTGACCATCGATGCTCGCTACTTTTCAAAATGCATTCTGGGTAATTTTGAGACTACCTTTACCTTTTTCTGAAAGTACACACAGCCTCTTTCCCTTTCTGGCTGGATTTAAGCCAAAAGGATAACCATCACAACCATGGATACCATTTTTATTCTTCACATGCAGTTGCTATAGCAACTTGTAGCAGTTGTTTTATGTTTAGAGACATGACCTCCATGGACATGGCCATGATAAACATAAGAGAAGATAAACAGTAAATCAAAGAAAATTAATTTTTTATGGAGAATGGTCAGAACAACATGGTGGAGCAGGGGTTAGCGCTGTGGCTTCACAGCAAGAAGGTCACTGGTTTGAGCCTCGATTGGAGAGGTTTGTTCAGTGGTCTTTCTCTGTGACGTTTGCATGTTCTCTGGCTTGCATGCATGTTAGGTTAGTAGCTTTGTTTAACTGCTTATCATATGTAAGTCGCTTTGAATAAAGGCGTCTACTTAAAGACTGCAGAATAAAACATTTTTTTTACACCACAAACATGGCCTCTCACTGCATGAATGCTTTCCTTTATACAACAAAAAAGTTGAGTTGCGGGACAGGTCACCACCCCTTTTTCAATATTTCCCCAAAGTGTTTCCATGTGCTTTGAGCAAAAGAAAAGCCATATACTGATTTCACTTACCGTCTATTAACATGCTAAGGTCAAAAATTCCTCAAAAAAAGATTTTATTATATCATGATGTAATAATGGGAGCCACAGCTGCATCACTGACACACCTTTCCTCAAACCCTCTCTGCAACATGGTCTCTGAATTTGAAATGAAATTAATGTTTCAAAACTTGTGACGTGCTGCCTGACTCGGCCCCCCTTTCCAGCGACAGGCCATTCATCACAGAGTTAAGTGTCAGCGTTAAATTATCCCCGCTATTATGACAGCAACATTACTCATCAGGATTAGGGCTAGCCAAACAGAGGCTCCCCAGCTGCAGCCATCTCCTGCTTGGTATCGATCGCTGTTCCCTCCATTACTAACACAGAGGCTATCTGCATGACACCAGCGCACTGCGCATGTTGATGATGCTCTTGTCTGCTGCTGGGATGCTTCTATCATCAGCTATAGAGAGAGAAGGAGGGAACAAAACTCGGGAGAAAAGAGGAGATAAAGAGAGACTGTACGCAGAGACTCTCCAGAGAGTTCAGGTATAATGAAGTGCTGGATAGGTTTAATACGAACAACAGAAGGGGCCACTGCCGTAGTCAAGTGTTGTTAATATCTCCTCCATTCCTTAAGCAAATCAAGTTATCTCGCACTGCTTGGGTTTCGATAAGGAGTGGATGAGGTCCGTTGAGAACAGCTTGATTTAGATGTTGTTTAAAGTGAATATCCAGATAGCTAAAACACATAACACTGTATGATCTGAATCTACTTGTATTTTTGCTTGTTTTTTCACTCAGCGGAGTGTGCACTCAGACTGAAGGAGGGAGATAAAACTGCAGTGGTGTGTCTGCATAAATCCCTCATTTCTATGCCCTTGCCTTCCAATGCCTCAAACGTGCCACAAGACATTACTTAAATAAAGCCTGAAGGTGCAAACGCCACTGACGCTGTCCCCGTCCGTTCAATTTGAAATGCATCAAATCCTTTCTAATTCCACATTTCAGGCTTTTAAATTGCCCTGTGCTCTGAAACGTAACCAAAGGCTTCAACTTTGTTTCAGGACTTTTTGTACCCCCTTTTTTTATTTTCTATTAATGTCAACTTTGCATTACTCTGAGAGGATGAGATAGAGGAGGGAATAGGGCCGTTTTCTTTTTGTTGTAAATGTCCTCTATACGGTCACACAGGAGCATCCACACGGATAGAAAACCTCAGGCTTTTCAGCGTGGGCCAATTTTAGGAGGTGAAAGCTGACCTCTACAGGGACTTCCATGTGGCATGTGTCTCTCAAACGGAAGAATCACTCTGGATGTTCCTTCTCAAGCGGGACAACAGTGGACCACATGGACGGAGCAGCAACCTGGCTCATTTCGAAAGCTTCACATGGATTTACCAACACCTGATCTGATTGTATAGTTTTAGGAAGCCATGCAAGTCAAAATAATCTTTGCATTACTTGTCAGAAATCGAAATTATTTTTTTCCATGCCACATATGATTTAAACAACACCTATGTTTACCCGAAGGTGTGCATCAGCACTGTTTAAATTAAATGTTTACTCAGTAGCTTTGATTCACTCTTTTACCTTCTACCTGTCCCTGGAAAGAAAATAATAACAATATAATAATATTTCTCTGCAGGGAATCAATCTCTATTTTCTGTAATATTTCAAATCATTAAATAAATTAGTACTTTTTGAATAAGTGACTAAGTATATGTTAATAAGTTTTGAATGACATCTCACCACTGATACAAATTAACTGTATTCCAAATATTTTCAAAATACACTAATCTGAATTGTACATTAACATATTGCAGACAATGCAGGATAAGATCATTGGAGCTTATAATGTTACAATGTAACAGTTTGATCAATATTGGAACATAAAACAATAAAAAGTAATGATGTTTTACTGTGTTTGTCTTGACTAATGAAACGGTGTGATAACAGCAGACCAGAAAAATGGCTAATAAACCAAACTTAATTAAGTTCCACTTTATGCTGGGTTGAAACCCAATAAGGTTTTCCTGATAACAAACAGCTTGGATGACAATGTGATAATGTTATACCCTCAAGCCAGAAAAGATCATCTCTTTTTTTTTTACTTTACTTTCCTCGGGCTGCACATACTTTCTTACTTTAACTTATCCGGAAGCAGCTAGAACTTACAGAGTCACCACACACTCATTTTAAACATGGGAACATGAATACACACCCCCTGTCACCGCTTGCAAGCAGATGATATACAGTGTTGCTTGTAAGTGTCACCTGATGAATCAGAATGAACAAAGAACAAATTAAAGAAATCTGCCAAATTAAAAAAAAATACTACAGTGAAATTGTTTCAATATTTTTTCTTTTTTTTTTACAAAAATATTTAAAAAATATTGCTATTGCTATCTTATATTTGTCATTCCTACAATAATACTATAATTTATTCTGGG
This sequence comes from Kiunga ballochi, assembly GCA_037177335.1. Classification (NCBI taxonomy): domain Eukaryota; kingdom Metazoa; phylum Chordata; class Actinopteri; order Atheriniformes; family Pseudomugilidae; genus Kiunga; species Kiunga ballochi. Next base: position 20,739,354 of record JBAMIG010000006.1, on the reverse strand, counting down.
ATTTGTTTTTATCTTCACTCGAAGCAAAACACTTCTTTATAAATCCACATTGAAATTTCAAGCAAATGCTATATAATCATTCTATTGGCTCACATGTCAGCTAAACAATAAATCCACCCTTTTTAGAGGTTTTAAAGTTTTTAAGTCATTTTGTAAATGAGTAAAATAGTTCAATTGAACAAGAGTTGGTGATAGCAGTTCAATTACTAATCTAATTTCTACAAAGTTTGGCAGGCATCTCAGATTCCACAATATTCACATACAAGTGTGAGTGTATACCGATGAGTGCGGCCCAACGCTGCTTGCTAATGCCGAAAAGCAGCCGGTTGCTCACAGCGGATGCACATGTCTGCCATCTAGCAGTGAAAAGTGCTAACAGGTCACGGCTTTCTGGACTTGAACTCTAAAGGGTTAAATCATTTTTTTAGTTTAGTGTCATTTGCATCAGATGGGTGATAGTAAATCTCAAACTTTTTTATGTATATACACTACCAGTCAAAGGTTTGAACACACTTTTCCATAAATCCAATGAGGAAAGTGTGTCCAAACTTTTGACTGGTAGTGTATGTTTTATTTATTTATTTAGTATTCACATCATAAGGCTGGTGGAATTGATATGAAGTAGAAACATGTTTAAACAACGTGATTTCAATGTTTCCTCACCCTGATATTATTTGTCTTTATTTGACAACAATTCTGATGAAGAAATAAAAGACAAATCAAAGGATCATTGACCATCTACTCACACACTAAACTCAACAAAGTAAAAAAAAAGGATTCTATTATATATATAAAAACCATCATAGCTTAATCATTGATCTTGTTCAAACCCTCTGCTGACACAGTCTGCAATTGTTTTAAAACTGACGTATATCTGCTTAACTTTGTCATGTTTCCACCCTTTTATATGCCTTTTCTGACAAAAGACCTGAAAAATGGGTCAAACTGAATTGACCATCTATATCAAAATAAATCTCCCATAAATGTCATAAAACTATAAATTTGTTCCATGATTTTATATAAAAATTGCTCATCTGGACCTATGTGCAACAACCTCTCCATGACTGATATATAAGCAGTAAAAATCTGCTTATGATGTTTTCAGCTAAGAGGGAAAATAACTGATTCATTTAGAGGGACACTACATACATTTTATCCCAAACTCACTATTATTTCATATGTCTAAATATAAAATAATGATGAAAAAGTTGATGCAGAAAAGAAAGTTTCTATTGGTCAAACTTCCACCGATGTCCCCGTATGTGTCCTCTGCACACAGCGTCTGTGTAAGCCTGAAGAGTTACACTAAGTAAAAAAATGTAATGTATCAATGACATTAAAAAGCCGCCTGTACTTGGACAATGTAACTGAAACCAGCATGGGTCAATGTATAGATCGGGTGGTTTAGAGATAGAAGGAATCAGGTAATTCTCAGTTGAAGCACTTTAAACTGTTTTGAAAAGATGAACACAGAAAGACCCAAGTGAGAAAAAAATGGTTTCGAAAGAATGAGTATCTCTGAACTATTCATTTCCTTTTAGCTGCATTCACTTTGTGACATTCATTTTCTCCTCCTATGCTTGACCTGTTTCCAACCAAATTCAAATCCTAGCTCATAGCAAATACCATCAATGCAGTCAAAGAATGTTAAGAACTCAGTTTTTGCTTCTCAACCTTTACTTCACCTTATCACCTCACTATAAATCTCCCTGCTTAGACCAATGTCATTTTTTCTCCTATAGCTATCAAATGCCCCTGCCCCCATGTGTATCGACCACCATCCTCCAGGAGATCAATACTGAGCCCATAGAGGCTGGAACAAAAACTGTAATTACTCACAAAGCTACAAATTTCAAGGCGATAACAGCTCATTCCATTCATTATTGCAAGTAAAAACAAAAAAGGATAACACACACTAATAGAGGATAATTATGCAAGAGAAAATTTCCTTGTTCGTTATTTGAAAATGAGGCTTTTTTCAAGGGTTCAGGGTAGGAAGCAGTGATGGAGAAACTTTATGTAACATCAACAAAGTGTAACATTCCCATCTCACAATGCAGGACAAATCTGTGAGGCTCCGTTTAGCTTGTCCATATGACAATAAAGAAGTTGTGAAGGAAAGAAAAGAGCAAAAGAACAAAAAAAATCCATTTTGAACCTTAACAGGAGGAGATGAATTATTTTCCACTATGAGAAATAAGGTGAGCAATAAAACCTCTCATGATACAAAAGGGTGAGAAAGGATAACAAACAAGTGGACGAGATTTGCTGCCTTTCAGAAACCCTCTTAAGTGGTAATAGGATAACCCTGGACACGTCAAGAGCCTATCAAACTGCCCCTCACATTCGACCCCTGGGTGAGACAGGAAGGGCCTGCTTTGTTTGTAGCAATTGGGTCCTGTGTGCAGGGCCGTAATGAAGTGACCTGAAATAATGGAAAGCCCTGGGCCCCGCACCGATGATTTTTGCTGGGATAAGAGCAGGGATCCTGATTCGGAGTCACAGTTCATTTCATTTTTCGCCTCTGATGAGATCTCCTCTGTTATCTGATAAAATTGAACAGCCATTACCGGCAGGGGCTCAGGCCGGCCAAGCGGTAAAGCGCTGCCGACTGCTCCTAACAGAAATCCTATACACTCCACTTTGTCAGCAGTTTTGAATTCATCGTTTGCTGGGGGTTGAGCCAGATGATAGGAATAATCTAGCCCCAACCAAGATTGACACTTCATTTCAGAAATCAATATTTACAATTTACTTCTTTCAAAGTTCATTCTGGGAGACGATTCCATATTATCCTTTCCAAATAAGCTGATCATATCTCTCTCTAGTCCTGGAATGGGTTTTCCCAAAATGTGAATTTTTTGGTTTAAAAAAAAAAATCAATGTCACCATTGTGGACTTTAATCTACCCTTTGATGACAGTAAATCTTTATCTTTTTATAGGCAAACGGCTGTGGGCCACTGACACCATTTCTTCCCAGAACAAAGCCCCTCGCCCCGTGTGGACGCTGGTAGATACATGGAGACCTAATGTGGCTGGACACGCAACCGACAGGTCATTAATCAGACACAGTGACAGCCACCTTTTCCCAATCCAGTCCTGACTTCAACCACTAGACAAGTCCACTCAACTCCTTACCCACAGGAGCCCACGCAAGAAGAAAAAAGACGAAGAGAGGAGGACTATATGGAAGACAGGATGGAAGAGGATGAGAAAGGATGTCACATAGCACAAGTGTAAAAAGAATCCGGCAGCACTGGTGGGACTTTTAGATGAGAGATGCAGGAATCACAGTGCCTATAAGCTCCAGCTGACTGGTGATGCTTGATCGTTTTCCAAAAGGATTTCACAAAACATATCAGAAAGTGATGCATAAACTTACATATATATTGATTGAAGTGACGTTTCTCACAATCACTGCAGTATTGATGTTTTAAAGGAAAACTTTGTAGCAATTACTGAAATCTAGAAGATTGCATCCCTTGCCTCATCCCACCCCCTCAAACTCCCTTTAGGTTTCACAGCTAAACCTTTATCTTATTACAGCGCTTAGTTTAACACAAGGCATGGTGCTTTCTTAACTTTTACCAATAAACTCTTAATGCTTTACCTTACCCAGCCAACAGCAACAGAGCATAGCAGTGTGAAAGTATTTCCCTTCATGCAGCACGGAAACTGCACAGAACTTTACATGTGGATTAAATCACTGACGTGAGCTTAACTATTTAATGTTTTACTCTGACTAAGATATTTTGTTTAGTTTTTTTTCATTTAATTTAATTTATTCCCACGTACATATTTACAAGTTTTTTAGCATTTGATATATGGTCAAGCTATTATTCATGTGTGAATCTGACCCCCTTGGAAGCTTCAACAAGCTTTTAGAAGGGGGTCCATGAGTGGAGTGACTGAACAAGCCCAACTAGGTGCGGAGAAGAGCGCAAGACTATCATACATACCAAATATACCTACATATATCATACATTTAGACACACAATACACTCATTACTCAATACCTATCAGTTGCGCTCCTCAAAGCGGATACTTTTTAATGTTCCCAGAGTTGCAACTGAATTTGGAAAAACTGCATTCTCCTACTCAGCACCTTGGGGATGGAACAACTTACAGAAAGATCTTAAACTAGAAACACTTGTGTCCATTAATAAATTTAAAAGTACCATAAAGAATGTCGTGGTAGACAAATGTACTTGTTTTTGTTAGATGTTTTAATTCATATTGTTTTATTATGTAAATGTAATTTTTATATTATGTAATTTTACTTTGTAGTTTTTGGCTGTTACCTTGGCCAGGTCTCACTTGTAAAATAGATTTTGAATCTCAATGTGACTTCCTGGTTAAATAAAGGCTAAATAAAAAAAATAAATAAATAGATTACTTTCCTAGATTAACTTTTTTCTTCTTCTTCTTCTTGGACCACAGTTAACATAAATAAGAGTCTATCAGATTTTTCTTTAACTTTTTTTTTTACAGCATTGAGTTATTTTTGATAAAAGTCCAATAACATATTTTTCAACACAACTTAAAATATGATAATTTGTATTCTGTTGTATTCATATCAGCAAAACATGTGTGACTATGAACTAAAGTGGACTTTAAATCAAAACTCTAAACATCAGCCTATTAAAATGTTTGCACAGAACATTGTAAACTGTGTTAAAAAATCTAGCAAACTAATATTGGCTAAAAGGTTTAAGCATAGCAAGCATAAGCTTGATGAAAATGCAAAAGAGAAGTCTTTGTCCTTTCTATTAAATCTCCATTAACAAGCACTAACAGTCTTCTACTGCAGGTTTTGTATCGGAGAAATATTTTTGGTATTTACAAGGGGTGTCCCAATTTTAATTTTTTATAATAATCGATAGAGATGTCATGATCTTAAGCATTGAAATTAAAGACCGAATCGACAATAAACGTGTGTAAGCTGCGATGTGTGTAGCATATTTAGCCACCAGGAATACTATGAACATGGCTGGACATTTCGCCGACACCCCATAGTCACAACCAAGAAAACGCCATCACTGGTCCAGCCACCATTTCCATCCTCATTTGCAATAAAACTTGATTCACACAAAAGCTACAACAACCATAACCATTGAGCTTTTAATAGAGGCAGACCTGTAGCCTATTTGGTGGTAGAACATTAAACATTTAATCAGGGTTCTTGAGCCACGTCCACGCTACAGTATGCCCAGCACTGGCATCTTACAACTAAAGTGTTTTATCTCTATGAATGAAAACTTAAAAAATTTAGCTTGATATTTGAACAATGCAGTTAGTTACCTTGACAACAGATGGCTGGACCTTTACACTGTATGGATAGTAGAGAAGGACATTTCCTAACCAGCAAGTTAGTGGTTTAAATCTAGTGCCCTTGAGCAAGACACTGAATCCCCAGTTGCTCCCAGTGCTGCGTCACCGGTGTGTGAATGTGTGTGTTTGTGTGCGGACATGGGTGAATGTCGAATAGTGTTAAAGTACTTTAAATGCACTAAAGTGTAGAAAAGTGCTATAAAAGTACAAGACCATTTACCAGTAACTGAATGTAACATCACTGCTGCAGGACAGCGTGTGATAAAGAAAAATAACTTGAGATTAAAATGAAAAACTAACTATTTTTTTTCTACTTTTTTTAGTTGACTAGGAACAAGATTGTTACGTTTATATTCTAGAGATAAATTATTCAAACTCGACTAAAAGTGTCTAAAGTGATACAATAGTATAACATGGGTCCATTATATGAAACCCATCCCAATACGATCTACTGTACAAAATGTAATAAATAAAACCAATTATATTAGACTACACTGGGGGGAGGGGGTGTGCTTAAAAAAAAATAAAATTTTATCGAATCCTGATCCTATATAAAAAGAAATAAAATTGAATATGATGACATGGTAACCCTAACCTCTAAGCTTTACCAGCTACAGTTCCTGCTTATTATCAGTAAATATGTTTTGCAAATGGTAGAATGGGCATTGCTGGGATATTTTTTTTTAATAATACTAATACTAAACTAACTGCTGGTAGCTCTGAAAACAACTCATGGACAAAGCAAGATAAGACTGGTCAGTTTGTTTCATATCTGTAAGAGAGTAGCTCATTTACAGCCTGCTGCAGGATGGATCTGACTTCTGTGTTAAAAAAAAACAATATAGCTTGTATGACTTGTCAGAAATTGTAACTCATTTATATTATAATATCTTACAACTAGTATTTGCAACTGTTCTATGGGTCTACTTTAGTCCTCAGGAGTGAAAGTACTCAAGTTACTATTAGCAGTGGAAGAGGAGTGCCTTATAGGAATATCAACACACCCTTAGATGGGATTATATTAATATTAAGTCATGTTCAGCAAACAGTTACACAGGAAAAATTCTGCTGTTGTTGGGGTTACAATTAAACAATTAAATATGTTTTTCTTATTTAAAAATAAAAAGAAGAAACACATAAAAGCCAATTTTCTTACCAAAGCACGGCCACAGCTACAACATGTCAAAGTTGCTGCAGAGCTGATGAACTAACTCTTCCCCTTGCCATTATAGCGGTGCAGACACTGCATTTTACTGTAGCCACAACCGATATGGCTCTTAAAGAGGCTTTTATCAGTTATCTAAAGGCATAATTTGCAGTTTGAAGTAACAAAAAAATCATTTTGAAAGCAACTTAAAGATTTTGTAGAAATTAGAATTGAAACGGATCCAAAGAAACCAAACTTTCAACGTCTCTATAAAAGCATAGTGAAAACCTTGATCCATGTGTTGTAGTGGCATTTAAGCTAAATAAAGAAGTGAGTGGACGGATATGGATGCATATGAAAGAATTTTTAAAATAGCATAACCTGTTCCCAAATACCTGGAATTTAAACGCAAAGATCTTTGGTTTAACCTATTGGGACACATGGTATAATGTAGAACTTCTAAAGCCAATTTAACAGTTACACAGCAGTTCAGTTGTCTATTATGTGATGGGACAGGAGCAGTTATAGAGACAGGTCACCCAGGAGATGGGAAGTCATTGGTTCAGTGAACCATTCTGTGTCTCTTAACATTGCTAAAGATGCACCCACTGTCATTCCTACTGAAGCATGTCTGTTTGCATGCAAAACATAGGTGGAGGTTGTGAGAGGGAAGGAAATAAGTCAGTCAGATGCACAGGAAAGGTATACAAATGCAAAATGGCGGCGTTCATGTCGAGACACCGACCAATCATCGATAGCTTTTATCAAGAATTAAATTCCAAGTACTCCCTCTCTCTACAATGTTTTGTTTCCAACCCTGCGTGTCTTTGAGCCATAGAAAAGCGATAAGAGAACACATTAACACAGATCATCTCAAGTAAACCCTCAGAGGTACAACCTGATGCAGTTAAAGAAGAAATAACCAATCACAACTTTGGCTTCACTGAAAACCTTAACATGATTTGCAGCTAAGTTAGAGCCCAGTGAGCATGTGTGTTATCCAATTTTCATTGTTCTTTGGGATTGAAGTGATGTTCCAAATCATCTTATAGGCACAGCTAATGTAGTTTCAATTGATCACAGGTTTGAAGGAGAACCTTTTTCTCATTGTCTGTCAGGTGCCTGAGGAAAGCGTGGAGCAAATATACATCTGAAAGAGAATAGAATATGTGAGCATAATTGTAAATATACATATATCTTTATTTGAGTTTGTCTAACTACACAAATGCTTCTCTCCACTTACAGTGAGCTACTGTTTCTGAGACAAGTATACTCCATTAAAACCTCCCTCCACCATAAGCCCCAGTGGATAAAATAAAATACTGCACTTCTCCGTATTGACTGAGTAAAATGAAATAATCTATGATGCATGAACAAGCTCTAAATGAAATAATAATGTCCTTAGTGGTGAAAAACGGATTGGTGGTACAGTAATTGAGCAGATTTATTTCCAGCCGCTGGAAAATGGGAGGAGAGGGAGGTAGCAGTATAGTCTGCTGAAAACTGCACTGCTATTTCATTTAATCTCATATTGGAGGAATTATTGGCTGGTAATCTATTGTTAAACATCATTTAGGGTGATGGATTGAGAGCGTCAAGCTTTTCCCCACGTAATCAATTCATATCTCATTAGTACGTATTATTTATGATTCTCATAATGTCCCTGTGGGAACACGGACAGGGCTTGGGGGGAGCTGGCCCCACTGGAGGCCTCAGCTGTTGCTACGATGAAGTGTGACATACTGTAGCTTATGACCTAATAACTGCATATATAAAAATGCTTTTGCTCACATTATTGATTTGTTTCTGGCCATTCTACTGAGGAAAAGAAGATTAAGGGTCACAGAGCCCCTGTTTCCCCTCAGCAGTCAAAATAAAAAAGATTGTGAGGAAGGATTAATAAAAAGCCTCAGTAGGGTGTGTAATATGTGTTTCCCTTTATTACCAAAATAGAACCATCATATATGTGATTGGTTTGGGCTGTAGACTCGTGCCATGAAGTCATTACTATAACTGACATGTAAATCTTTGGATTGAAATGCTTCTTATGAGAGCTTTTCATAGGAACTAGATTAAGTTTTCAACCAAACCATTCACGTGTTTTGCTGTAACAAACAGTTTAATAGGTAGATATTCTTTTCCTTTTTTAGGTCTGCAAGGAATCTCCAGAAGTCCTGATCCTTCTAGTTGACCCTGCTTCTCCTCTCTACATTAAAGTGGTATTTTTTCTTATTGTAACAAACATGTGCGCATATTGTTTATTCGTTTATTTAGATAGATCACGCTCGCAATAGGCATACAATGGGGAAGCCCTCAGTTTGACATTTCATGTTTTATTAACTGAGTTTCAATGCAGGATTCAGTTTATGTTTCTGAGAAAGTTAAGGTTGGAAAAAAACCTGTGGCAATGTTTCATAGATTAGTCAGTAAAGCAGCTTTAATCAAGAAAATCCACAAGATATTGTGAAGAAAAATAAATAATAGAACAAAAAAAATGTATAAAAAGGTTTATAAGAGATTATGAAGAGAGACTAAATCTGATTTAGACATGTAGGTGCCGCAGAACCAAGCATGTCCTTTATCCTCACTTTGCACATATTGTTCCATCCTCCAGAGAGTTTGAGTGAGATTATCATTCCCTTTTTTGTCTCTTACCGTTAGTGTGCAATAATTTAGTTTAGGAGCCAAAAATTCTCAGTGAAGTTTTGGAAAGGATCATCAACCTCATGTTTTCTTTAAGAAGCTCCCCTAAATCACTCTACAAGTTTTACATGAATCGCAGTTTAAATAAAACTAGAAAAAGCCTTAAAAAATGAACAAAAATGCTGGTACTAAGATGTAAAAATGATTATAAGAAGAAAACATCCGACACAGTGTGAACATCAAAATACTATGTCTGAAAGATTTAATCATTAGAGCAGGATAAACCTTCTTCCCACAGTCTGAATGAGCATAATATAAAAGAAAGCAGAATGATTTTCCCCTGACAGGCTTAAGAGGTCTTATGTCTGAGATCTGTGATCAATATCCTGGACAGGGGCATGCTGAGCTGCAGGAGCTTTCTCTCTGTTCACTGAGCCAGCACAGAAAAGGAAAAGTGTCATATTGTGATCTTTATCCAGTAATCGTCCTGACACACAGTCAAGTGATATATATGTGCGCCTGTTTCCTCCGGGGCTCCGTGACTGTCCGCAGTGTGCAGCACGGATACAACATCCCTGCAGAACCCAGGGAACACCTGGCAATAGAAAAAGCTTGAAGCCAAAAGAAAAGGCAAAGACAAAAACAAAAAGAAATGGGATGAAAAAAAAAAGCAATCATGGACGAGTTATGTTCAATTGAACATTGCTGCAACAAAATAGTCTAAGAATGGACGGATACTGGTAATAAGTTTCTGGATCAGTCGATGTTTATTTTCAGCAGCCAAGCAAAACAAGCTGTTCAGCTAAGCAGATGCACTACCTGCTCCAAGAATAACACTGGAGTCTATAGAGCTTCAAACAGGTGGTTAACGCGATAACTTTCTTCTCCCAGTACACTTTTGCATGACTTTAAAACAAAGAGGAAAAAGCTGCTTTACAGCTTATTCATAATTTTGAACATTTCCATCAGAAATGAGTGTTTTTGTTTCATGTCTACAAATAAAGAGGATAAAAACTTATCTCTACTTGATTTTTAAAGACATTTGGAAGAAACTAGATGCACATTTCAAGGAATCATTTCCATATGTTTATAATATTTATGTTTATTAATGGGTTTATATTGGGTGCTTTAAAGTGTCTTTTTGTCTTTTTATTGTTCTTTTGTTTTTTTGTTTGTTTGTTTTTTGTTTTTTTTTCACAATAGCCTAAATGCAGGGAAGATGCCTGGCTGTCTTCAGACTTTCTTTTATATCACCTAGTATGAAATGTGGATGTGATGAGAACCTGTAACCATGGGATTGTTATGCCAGCCTAGCAAAAAGCTTTTTACTGCTAAGTGTAACAACATACAGATTTAAGATGTCTGATATCCATGTCAAATATGGATGTTTTGTTACATCTGACCCAAACAAAACACTGCTGAAACCAGAGTAAAAAACTATTAAAGTTGCTGGATATTATTGTATTAGATGAGACTCTAACCCTGATCCGTTGCCAGTCCAACCATTTACCCCTTGTACATGTGTAGACAATGTAAATGTTACACAATGTAGTTGATGTTTAGATCTGAATTAACCTCATGGAGACAGAAAGGGGAAGGTGTCAATGGGTTGACAAAGCCTAAATGATGATTAAAGTGATGAAATGTATTAATATTTTACATTAAATCAATACCTCCATACATGTCAGTATAGGCTATACAAAACACAATGTCAGGTATTTTTTCTGATTACAAGATAACTCAGGTTCCCAGCATCTTCTAAGCTTGTATTCAGGCTGTGAGTGAGATTGAAATAGTTGCAGGACAACACTTGATTGTTTTTTATCTTTTCTATCCAATCACAGTCATCTGCGCTAGCCCTTAAGTCAAGGTGGCCACAGTAGCGTCTTTCAAAATGCTGGAAGAGGAAACCATTTTGGCTGTGGAGCATGTGCTCATGACAGCTGAGTGGGCTGAAAAAACGCTTCCGTGCCACAAAAACATGTTTACCAAAAGACTTACTTAGATAAATGCCGCCCTTTTCCGTGATGAATAGACTGAGTACAAGGCGATTACAGTAACAGTCAAGTTAAAGCCTTAGGTTGGACTTACTCCTTACATCACAGCTTATAAATGAAGTTTGATAAGTCTGTGTCAAGCGGTGTGAAAATGTAAATGTATTCAGCATTTCTACCACAGTAAAATATGACAAACAGATAAAACATATGGTTCACTTTTAATCCAAGTAGGTTTGAAAATTTAAAAGCAAATTTGAAAGAGCCTGTTTTTCTCTACTGACCCTCCAATAGACCAGTGACCTGCTTATGGTGTACCCACCTCTTGCCTGCTCATTGCTGGAAGTGGTCAGGCCCCCATTCCTTCAACACAACCCTGAATTGAATTCAAATAAAAGACTGAAAGAAAAGAGCCTAAACTTTAAAATCCACATGTGTACTTTAATAACAAACTAACCGAGCAGCATCGTTCTATACTGGTAAGCACTGTAACCTCACCGCAAGATTACTGGTTTTATACTTAACTGGGGGAAGGTTTGAACAGGGGCCTTTTTATGTGGCGTTTGTATGTTCTCCCTGTGTATGTGTGGATTCTCTCTGGGTATACTCTGGCTTCCTCCCACCCACAAGACATGCATATTAGGTGAATTGATCACTTGTCCCATATAAGTCACTTTGGCCTGTAGAATAGAACAAACTGTCTCTGCCTCCTACTTATTGAACTATAACATATACTCAACTTCAATTTATATTTCATTTGACACAGCAGCTCATTTTACACTAGCCCTGAAATCCAAACACGTTAGAAGAGAGATACCGAGCAGAACCTTCTCAATTGCACAATTAACAATAGATGAACAGATGATTATGCAGGATCTTTTGTAAACAATTCAAACACAGCTATATATTGTGGTCCTTGATATTGTGAGGGACTATATTTATCATTAAAGCATTTATAATTTAAAGATGTCACCCCTCATTTACCATTAAAATGGTAAATATATTGCACTTAAAGGCGTTAAGGGAATCATTTACATTTGCTGCAGAGACATGGATGTCCACAGGTGATGCGGTACAGCAGGATCATCACCACCTGTCAGAAGGAGCTCTCAAATTGTGCATCTGGGTCAGCAGGATTCAAGCCTGCTGAAGCATCATTAGGCAGAAATGCTAAATCTATACTGGCTCCTGCAATACTGCACAACTGCTAAAACTACTTTAAAAAATCTTTAATGGTTGCAGAGGGCTGAAAAAACAAAGCAGAGGATTTTTTTCTTTCATATGTGTGATTATTGCAGTTTTGCATGACGTTTTCTTCACACTGAAAGTTTAATATAATGCAGATGTTTTGATAAAAGACATAAAAAAAAACCCAACATGGGTTGGAAAACATGGTAGTTTTAGTGTATGTTGTACATGGAAGACACAAAATGAGGTGGCCTTCACAGCACCATGTCCTATCCAAACCTGACATCTGCTGGCCATCTATGGTGCACATGGCTTTGCCATCAGCCTGCATGAAACTAAACAACACAAAAAGCTCCAAAGCAAAAACAAATGCAGCTCATATCCACACATGCACATACTCACATGCATATCCACTGTGTTCTCCAAGAGTCATATTGTAATAGTATTGTGTTGCTTTGCTCATGCTGTATCATTAGAAAGGCATCTAATAGCTTATTCATAAAATCCCATTACTCCTTATGCATTTTTAATCGGCAACATAAAGCCTCTCTATCATGATATGAAGGCTTGTAATGAATATTTACTGCCCACTTATTAAATGCCTTAACCATTAATAACCTAATAAAAAATTACACATTTGAATTCCACTACAGCATCTATCCCAGGAGACTTGCCTCTGAGTTATTAAATAACATTATTATTCACACTTCTGAAGATAGTTAAATGAGTTAATTAATATTTGTATCTCTTTTCAGTGAGAAACATCCTTTTGGGAAGAGTATGCTGGTAAAAGATCAAGTGACTCCGCATTAAGTCTCACTTCATTTGGCCTTCACTGGTTGCTGAGCAGAGTAGCATTGATTCTTTTTGCTTTTTTTTCCCCTGACTATATGTCCTTACCTTGAATGTCTGAATGTTCATCACCCTTTTTCCAATATTTGCTCACCATTGCGCCATTCCATCATTCACCAGGCCTTTCAGTGTGTCCAAAGATGCTCTTTCAGCATTTCGTGTAAAAAGCCCAGAGGACGCAGAGCTTGGATGGGTGGAAGACAGAAAAAAAAGCTAACTTTATTCATTTGAATTATTTTACACTAAAGGACACATCTCATCCATTTCATTTTGCAATTATCCTTGTGTTTATTTATTTTTTAATCTTTTCTTTGTATGAAGGCTTGTAATGTCATTTTTCACTGCACCTCAGCAACAGCATGAGCTGACATACTGAGCTCTTTCTGGCCACCGTAACATCTCTTTAATCACAGCTTGTAGATGTAATACCTGACTGGTGACATCAGACAAGTTGACAAGTGATAGGATGGCAAGGCTGGACATGAGAAGACACACCTGCAGACGCACTTTGACGACAATGAAACACCCACTTACACATATTTGTTTCTTAGTAAGTTATTTTCATGTTTAAAAGGAAAAAAAAGATTTCATAAAGTTTCTGTTTGAAATACAGGTATTTAATCATTTATTCCACATGTGGAACATTGATCTTAATTGAAGGCAGGATTTGATATCAATCTCTTTATTTCATGAAAGCCATTTTTGACTGAGCTTCGGCGATTGAATTTCTAGATGGATGTCCTCTACTCTACAAGACACCTGTCTCTTATCTCCTTCTTATCTGTGAGGATCGAAGCATGCAGACTCTTGAATTACCTATCCATACAATGTCATCTGTTTGTCCCCCAACTTAGTGTAACCTGACCTTGAAATCAGAGCCGCCTAAAATAAATAAATGAAACCCTAATCAAAAATGCTACTCTCCTTTGGATGGGCGTCAAAGAGGAAGGATGATCCGTCCTGATTTTATTTTGTTTCCAAACCACATGATGCATTCGGACAATTAAAATTTCAGTAAGTCATTCGTTGATAGCCCTGTGAGTGAGTGCCGCTGGGCCAGGTCCTGGTTTTGGATTTCTTGCGGTTCTGCCGACACTCTGAGGGCAGGTTATTTATTTTGGCTTCCTGCCATGTCTGAGAAAACCATGTTTCTCTAAGTGTGTGTCTGGAGTTAGAGCAAGGTCAAAACTATTGAAAGACCAGTGAAGAGTCCCGACTCACTCCTGCTCTGACTGGCTTGTTGTGTTCAGTGGTCAGACATGTACAATTAATCTTACTACATCTTTTTTTTTTATTTCAGTTTATAGATTTTCATTTATTTAAGTACTGCTATTATTAAAGTTTGTTACATCAGCTTGGAGAAAATCATTGAGATGTGTTTTAATCAAGAATTAACAAGTACATATGAGCTAAAAAATAGTTTAATGCAGCAAAAGAAAGAAAGAAACTGACAAATTTTACACAGCTTAATAAATATCATATAAATGCCAGAATTTGTATGATAAAATGGCAAACCCAAAATAAATGATTCATTTTAGGTGTGAATTTAAATGAACTGGATTTTTAAAAAACTAAATCAAATGTATATTATTTTCTACATAAGCTTCTGAGATGTCTGCACAAATAAAAGTTTTTGTTCATCATTTCTTAATGTTGCATGTATATCCTTCTCTAAATTTTGGGATTAACATATGTATGAGTTTATATCTAATGTGTTCTTCCCACCAACAATATGAAACAGAAAAACAAACTGAAATGAAGTGTCTGAGCAACCATTAATTTTTCTGGTTCAATGAAAAATCATTTTTAAACACTCCTCTTCATCTTGTGGGCATTTTAACATTATCAAACAAAGACAACGCGTGACACGCTATTGAGGCATTTACATTTTTATGTTGTATTATGGGATTGGTGAGAGTGATGTATTGAACTGGCCGATGTAATTAATAAATTACCATATATAAAGTATCTAATGAATAGTACATGGTTGGTTTACACAACCCACCTAATTTAAAGGTGATTTCTCACAAAAAAGCTGTTTGGGGAATTGCTGTTCCTTCATTTTGCTTGGTTTGCTATAGTCAAGCAGATCAGAGCATCTTAACAACGTCACATGACCTAGATGTAATGTTCAGCTTGAGCAGAGGACCCAAATGCAGGACTTCAGAGACAGTTTCAATGATACAGGGAATTATTCCAGAATTCAGGTTTTAGGTCAATCTTAAGATGTCTGTGCTATAATCTTCCTTAAGAGTCAGTTCTAACAATCTGGCTGAAAACTAAGGAAACAACTGAATTCATAAAAGGCAGGAGGAAATTGAAGCCAGGTGAAAACAATCAAAGCAGGACAGGAAGGGCGAGACACCTGAAATGAGAAGAGAGTTAGAACGTCAAAACAAAATACCACGACAGGAAGCAGATCATCTGGCAACTCAGGAGATGCGACTGGACACAACACTAAAAGGAAAAAGAACTGTAAGAAGAGGAAAACCTGCCCAGAAGCAAAACCAGTTCTTTCAGTGCAAACAATGAATGTAGGCTCGTAGTGTTGTACTGAGGTAAAGCAGTGAGGTGTCCAGCATTTTGCTCTACAATGTGCTCTACATCTGCTTCTCTTGTTCACTGGAGGGTCCATTTGCCTTTATATTGCAACATAACAGCACCAGGGTTCAGCGGCAAATTAACAAGAACACCTTGTTTTCAAGAAAAGACCTTTTCGACCTGGAGTCTGTTCCAAATGAGCATTAACATGACCCCAAACAGACTCTGGTATCCATGGAAACCTGTCTATGGAAGGGACTGAAAAAGCACCATTATGAATGTGCCCTCATAGTCGGTATAGTCCTATCAAATCTCTTACAAAATAAGCTCTGTAAATTGTGTAGTACCTCCATCTATCCATTCTTCTGTTTTAAATTGTCAGAGTATAAGAATTGTAAAAATTACACCAGTCTCACATGTTCTTTCAAAATAAGTCCAGCGCTGCATTCACTAGAAAATAGAAAACTGAGACGGTCAACATCTGGCAGATTCAAGCAAAATAAAATAAAGTGCTTACATCAAGTCTGATTGCTTTATTACACAGAAAACATTGGTTACATTATTTTAGTTGAGTTGTTTTAAAAATCAATTTTAAGTGAACTGCTGTCAATTTCTTTGCAACAAGGTCTCAGAAATTATATGCAAGAATGTAAACTTTCCACTTGCAAGGATTTACAAATGGAACGACTACAAATGAAGGATGGTGAAGATAAAGCTGGTATTGCTGGAAAACTCATTTTGAACAATAGGATTTTATAATGTCGAACATGTTCTCAGGGAAGACAGACAAAAGTTATAGAATTCCTTTTTTCTCTGTTTTAAAAATTGACTTTCTTGGCAGGGTATATGAATTAAACCAACTTAGTTTTCAGTCAGCAGACATTGTACCCACTTCTGAACCCTCTGTGATGTCTGCTATTCAGTTATATCGTCCAGTTTAATATGGCGAGTCCATAGTCCACTCTACTCTGCCTCTAGATGGATAGAACTCACCTCCTTCACTGATTAAATAGCTTTAATGCTTACTTTAAAATCTGTGTGAGGACTAATGAGCAATTTAGACATGCAAAGAAAAACGTTGGTAGCAAACTAACATGTTTATTAAAACATGTCCATTTTAATGTGCATGAGCAATTAAAATAAGTTTTTACAAATGTCCACATGACCTCTAATGATGCGATGCTACAGTGGTACAGTTAGCCTTTAGACAACTTTAAAAATGGCAAAATGTGAAATAATATACACTTCTTGAGAAACCACGACACTATTGCATATGATAATTTTAGTTAGAAAACAAACTTTAAAAAGGTTTATAAGAATAAACCAACTAACCTGCAGTTAACTAATAGCGATATGACCTGCAAACATGGAAAAAAAATGAGAAGATAGAGAAAAATTCTCCAGGGTCTTTAAACTGATCACTACTTTTCTTGTCTCTTTCCTTTGTTTTTCTTTTGCTCGTTCTTCTTTTGTTTTGTTTTAAGGCAAGCGTGACTGGTCAAGCACTAAAAAGCAAATTCAGTCACACAGATTTGTGCAGTTATTAGTTTGATTAAAAGTCTCAGCCAATTAAAAGTCATGTTAATCGTGGAGCATTTGAGCCGAAAGTTTTCTTTCAAATTAAACAAGTGTATTTGTTCGCCTGTGCTTAAATGCATAGGAGGCTAGTGTGAACTCACTTGTGGAGCATTTCACAGCCACTGTAGCATGACCGCTGCACAGATAAAAGAAAATGAAACTGAAGGTGATTAAGATAAAGTCATCAAGCATATTCTGCAGCTCTAAAGCAACACTGCAGGGACATCCGATCGGGAATACTGCTGTGTTGGGCAACGGACCACCAGAAATGGTTGTGCATTAGTCCGTGACACCCTCACACCCCGAGGGGTCAATCAACAAAGAGAATGACAGCAGTGATGATGTCATCAAAATGAGCCCTGGCATTATGTGCTTGACAACGATGCTCATCCATGGGGGAATTGTTGATTTAGTGAGCAGTGAAGCATAGCAACTCATCTACAGGCTGTGCATAATTGTCAGCAACATGGAGTAGAGACAGAGCTGTAAGAAGACTAGTATGGCTTCAGATGTCACCAAACAAACTATGTTTTTACAGCTCCCGGCTGGCCATGCAGGGCTACATTTGTATTTCTGATTAAACTCCACTTGTTCTTTTTCTTTCTTTCTTTAATCTAGAAGAAGAACAAACTACTCTTCAAAGGCAAATCAGCAGGAAATGACTAAATAAGTACTCCTCAAGGACTGAAAACAGCTTGGGAACTTTCATTATGGGTAAATCGTTATTGATGGATTATCTGAGACGAAATGTGAATGTTGTCATTACAGCAAAAACGTATGCATACTACTGAACAGTCCAAAAGTGTTATTTTCAAGGTCAGTGTGAATGAAAAACACTCAGGACCAGATTTCCTTCTATCGAAAAATGAAAAAAGTGTTGCCAAATATGACCTCATTTGATGGAAAAATTGAGGAGATAATGGAAATGAGGAACCAGGCAGGTACATAATTAAATAAAATATTTTCTCTTTAAATTCAGAGTCTGAATCATTTTGTTTCAAACCATAGATTGTTTTAATATAACAGATTTGGTTAAACTCAGCACATTTGAGTAAACTAATCTGATTACTTTGAATGAAGATAAATGTCTGAATAAAAGTCAAACTGGTGATTTATGGATTTGGAATTGGGCTGTTTTGCACAAATGTTAAAACACTGCTGCCATCTAGTGGACTTAGCTGAACATTGCAATTATGAATTATTCATGTCAAGGCATCTGTGATGATGTGTTTTTATGTTTTCCTTGTACTTTATTAAATCAAAGCTATAGCATAAATATCCTATATAAATATTGTTTCATATGCTAATTGTGAAAATAGAATTTGTCTATATCTAATATTTGTTTCACTCTCTGTCCTGTGTTGTCCTTTGTGTGCTGCTTATGTACATTTATCTCCCATCTAGCGGCGCAAACAGATAGATGGAGATGGAGTTAGAAGGACCTTATGACCTGAATTCATCGCAGAGGAGAAATGATCTTTTTCACAGTAGTTGTCACTTATGCAACTCCTATGCACTCACACCAGTTGAACATATGCAGAAGCTGTATTTCATGACCACAATTATATCAAAATACTTGGAAATGTTCATTTAAATACAAGTATGAATTAATGAAACCTTAAGATACATGAATAGCCACTGAATTAAAGAGGCTTCTCCCTGTCTGATGTGTGAGCTCACCCATTCAAATTGGAAATAAACAGCTACACACTCAAAATTTTCTCCAAGTATTTTTATATTCTAATTTTAAAAATGCTGCAATCTGGGCTACAGTGTGGTCTAGTGGTTAGCACCATAGACCCAGAACAAAAAGGTCCCTAATCCTAGCTAGGAGCTATGAATGCCATCCATCCATCCATCCATGCATCCATTTTCTACCGCTTATTCCCAAACAGGGTCGGGGGTGGGAGCTGGAGCCAATCCCAGCTGTCAACAGGCGAGAGAGTTATGAATGATTATTTGTTTTTCTGTGTTGTTCCTGTGATGGACGTGCAACCTGTCCAGGGTGTACCCTCTCTCTCGCCTGTTACTTGCTCAGATGGAGTTCATCCAGACCATCATTCTGCCTGCTCAGATACTGGACAAGACAGGTTAAAAAAAAAAAAGTAGCCAGATCATGCTACAGTAAAATCCTGATATATCTTCACTTTTTAATTTATACATAGGCTATAGTAAGTTTCTGTATGTTCTTAAGCTATGACCGTACATTGAAACTAATAAACATTTACCAAGTGTACCCACAACATATTTTATTTGAACATTTATGTCGTAGAATAGGAGCCACATTGGTGAGACTGAACAGCATGAACCATGTCTGAGCTTACACATAGGTTTTAATCTCACAGTACATGCAAAGTATTAAAACTATGCAACTGTGAAACAAAAAACATACACAGGTAACAAACACATTTACTATGTATGTATGATCGTTGCAAAAAGATTACCAACAATACAAAACTATGTTTGACTTGAATACAATATCAAATAAGAGGTATCTTAACTTCAGGTGACTAAACACAGCACAAGGTTTAAAAAAAGTTAAATATCAATAAAAACACACAGCAATGAGTCATTCTGGATGATGGCTGAATTGTACTGTTGGCCTTCCAGATTTGGCCACCAGAGAGAGCTGCATGTTAACTAAAGCTGTTTAACTTCCTACTCCCACCTAAACATTCATCCTTCCATCCATCCATCCTTCCATCCATCCATCCATCCATCCATCCATCCAATACTACTTAATGTTATTCAGGGTCAGGAGGAAGAATCAGCACATCACTTACAGGAAGAGAGGCAGGGTACTCCCTGGTTAGGTCAGCAGCCAATCACAGGGCCCAGCTTCAGATAGAAATAACTAATTATCTAAGCAGTGGAAAACTCAGAAATACCACTAAAAAAACAAAGTCAGCAACAACCTGCGCTGTCCATATTGCAGTAAATTACAAATTGAGAATATTTAGTTGTTTCTTCATAGCTTGGCTTGCTTTTCCACTTCCTTTTAATGTACAGATTCTAAAAGCAGCAGAACAAAGCAATAAGGGCAGTCTACATTATCACAGTTTTTGAGTCACTGGCTCTGATTCTGCTGTCCAACAGATGTAAAAGGAAAACAGAGATAAAGGGAGAGGGAGGGGCGATTGTAGCTGTCTAACAGCAGATTTGTAGAGGATATCCAGTATTTTATTACAAATGATGAAGTCACAATTGCACCATGTTGCCTTCATCCATCACCCCAATTTTTGCAAGGCATATTTTCAAACTGCATCCCTTAAAAAACAAGCCAAAAACACGGGGAACACAACAATGTTTTCATTCATCCCTGTTTAATAAATAAAGATTTACTTGTTTGATTGATCATTTGTGTACAGGTTTGGTATCTTGTGCAAACTTTTTTTTTAACCACGGCAGATAAAGATCAGCCATAACCAGTCAGTCATTCAGTCATTTTCTTAACACGGTTTATCCAGTGAAGGGTTACGGGTAAGCTGGAGCTTTCAGACCCCTTGCTGTCTTATTTTTTGAGTCACTGATTCTAATGATTTTGCTTCAAAACATGGCTTATGGGGTAAAAAAAAAAAAAAAAAAAAGGAAAAACATACTGTTCACTGTGGACAATCAGAATTTCTCAAGCATTTGTTGCAAACATTGAGGGTGTAAGCATCCCTAAGAAGGAGCGTGTGCCCTGTCTCAGCTTGCAGTCAGTTTCAGTGCTGTTTTTGTTTTAGCAAACCAACAAAGGTCATCAAAATACTGAAACACCCCTACCTCAAAGAAAAGCTAAAACATCTTTGGTAAAGGGATTTTTTTTTTACTATAAAGAACACACAGAGTGTGCATCTATCAGGAAACACAGATCCAACATACTGGTGTGAATGAAGCAATAGAACAGGATGAAGTAAATCAGTCCCTTCAAATCTGACTTGTTAAAATTAAAATAAAGAATAAAATGGTGTCAGCAGAGCTTCATGGGGAATTTACATGTTACAAGAGGCCAAGTCATGATCATAATTTAAGGGTAATTAATGCTTTGAAAAAGGTAAAATAAAATGTTAAAGCTAATACTGATAAATCCCCACAGAGTCAATTTCACTCTATTGGCTCAGTGTGGACGTTTAAGAATGATTAAAAGAGGCTGTTGTTCTGCAGAGAGGCAAAGAAACAGACAGATGGCTGGCAAAGAGACAGTCAACCTGATTAGAGATAATTTGACCAGATGTTGATCTGGTAAACCTGCACAGTCTCCATGACAACAAGCATCTGAAAGAAAGAAGAAGGGTTTTCAATTAAGATTGTCCTAATTGCACTTAATGGTTTTTAATAAAGAAAATAAATGTGTCTGAATATGACACATTAGCACAGTTTCGTAAGGGAATCATAGTTTTGATAAGACTGTGGTGTAAATGTAAGACCCTTCCGCACCGTACTCCCTCTCGTTTCCGTGAATCACCGGTCGCCCTACTTAACAAACAAATAACTTGGACTCAGAGCTGTTGATGGCTAAAATGACAGTGTTTTGAAGAGACGAACATGCTCTACATGCTCAGGCCACAAACATTGAATGTCAGTTTTGTGATCAGTTTAGCAAAAATTGCTCATGCACTAGTTTATGCCGTCATCCAGTTCGTCGTATGACAGCTGAGCCAAGTGGAACAGATTCAGTCAGATCAACCTTCATCCAATTTTTAACATTGAAATCCAAACTAGGCAGGAGGTTTTGATCTTGAACTTTGACAGGAGTTTGACAAGTTTGTTTGACTGCAGAGTGCAGAGCTTACAGAGTGTAAGATTACAAAACACACTGAGTAGTAGTTTAGACACGTATTGTTTATGAGAGAGTGTTCAAATGAGAATAAGCTGAGTGTTAAAAGCTGACAGACCACAGTAATAATTTACAACCATTGTGAGTAGAAACATGTCCAACCTGACATGGATGAGCCAGAAACATGTGACCAAATTAGGTCTTTCAAGATGAGAAAATATTCAGAGCCTCTGGGTTTGGAGATAAATCCTGAGAAATTGCTGCCTGACCTGATATTTTCCTTTTTTTATGTTAAGTTATGAACAGAACTCTGTCAATGTTCAAGGTCACTGCTGTTTTTTCCCTTAAAAAGAAACAAACAATTTTTACATCTCACAACCTAGTTTGAGTATTATAAGTGGCATTTTTGTCCAAAACTATAAAGCATTCCCACTGTAAAAACACAGCAATAATATCTTTGGTCTCTCTCTTACAGACACTTATTCTTGTGATGCATGAATTTTGCAAAAAATAAATATTTCCACCAATATGTCTAGTTTCCTTTAAGAGCCAAAAAAGGCCAATTCCCAGATTACTTTATCTGGAAAAAAACCAGTAAGTTAAGGGAACTTGTTTTTCATTTTTAGTGCTGAGCCATGTGAACATTAGTGAACATTAGTGTTCACTGGTGGCACTTAGCTGCATTAATAAAAACAGATATGCACATGACTGCTAAGTAAAACACAACAGGTAGAAACAGATGCTTGTTCGGGGTCAGATGTATCAGTTTAGCACATTTCCAACAGCTAAATCACAAAGTGCTTTACAAACTAAAACACATCTGAAATAAACAGTGCATGACAACAGATCAATAACACTAAAACAATGCATTGAAGCTAAAGATAAAATGTTTTTTCAATTTGTTTTCTTTTTTTTTTTGGCAAATGTTTAGCTTTACAAACTCCATATTCAGTATCCACTATAAATGCACTCCAAACTGAAATTGTTGCATTTAGTACAACTAAATATGAGGCAAAGAGATATGTTATTGTGAGGATATGTGGATTCCTGCAATGATACTAACTTACATTGAATAGGAACTTTATCTGACACAATTCGCTCATCACACAATCTAGAATGCAAATGCTCAGAGTATTTTAAAACTGTAGATAAAATCAAACTGTTGATGATGATGCAAAAGGAAAGTGACTGATTTCAATAAGGCTATTAATTTTCATTCTCAGAAATACACTGTGCTGCATGCCAATTTAGTAATGATAATGTTATATTAAACACTGTCTACCTTCATTAACACTCAGGAGTCAACATCAAACTCACAAGATTAAATGTCCAAAACTGGTTGTTCTGATTAACTTCAGGGAAGAAGTGGAAGTGCTGTTCTATATACTGAGGCCTACTTAACTCTCACAGCAACAGTGAATGGGAAGACATCCCTACTTCAGCATGGATTATCATCTAAAGTTTGCACACTCAAACTGTTTTCAAAAGTTTTTTATGTAACTGTTCCTGATCTAATTAAGCTGAAAAAAGTCAAAACTTTCCCATAAATGTGACAATATCTGAGCATATCTTTCTTCTTAAAAGAAAGCAGTTCATTTTTTATCATGAAGACACAGAGCGAGTTTGGCCTACTCTGTGAATCCAATCTGTGGTGTAATAATCCTTTTATACAGTCACCGCTATTAATTATAAGTAGGTTGATATTCATTGTGAGAATGAACACATTATTCATTCCGAAGATTTGCCCTCCAGGGCCGAGAAAAAAATGTGTTTTGAATAAATAGGACAAGATGTGAGCTTTGTTGACTGCCTTTTGGTGTAATAAAAGTGTGAACTGATCAGAGATGTTGAATTTCAATTGTATCTCTCATTCAATATGCTCAACACACAAGATGTCAGAGAAAAACAAAGATGTTGAATGCATTTGTGCTGATAAATTATTGTATGAAGGTTATACCTGATTAAATGGTGACATCTTGTAAAACTGTACCTGAAATTAATTTCTGTTTCTTAAGACTCCAAAAGTACTGATGATGTAAACAAACACTGTAACAGTAATAGTTACTCCAGTTGATATTGCTAAATAGTTACCATGCCAGCTAGCTAGCTATGAGGATGGATGGATGGATGGATGGATGGATGGATGGATGGATGGATGGATGGATGGATGGATGGATGGATGGATGG
>JBAMIG010000006.1:20642519-20656877 GCA_037177335.1 Kiunga ballochi | reverse complement strand
TCAGAATGTGAAACCCATATATCATATAGATTCATTACACATAGAGTCAAACATTTCAACCATTTATTCCTTGAAATTTTGATAATTGTGGCTTTTACATAATGAAAAACAAAATGCAGTGTCTCCAAAAATTAAAATATTACATAAGATCAATTTAAAAAAGGATATTTTAAACAGAAATGCCAGGCTTCTGAAAAGTATGTTCTTTACCATGCACTCAATACTTGGTTGGGCCTCATTTGCATGAAGTACTGCATCAATGCAGCATGGCTTTTTCATAATATTCTAATTTCCTGAGATGTACCTGTACTTAGGGCAGCTTTGTCCCAACCAACCCTTGTAGAAACAAAAGTAGACTGTTTCAGTGGGAAACATTCATGATAGGAGTTGAGCGCACTGAAAAGAGAAAGGTAAAGAAAATGCAGTTTTAAGTGGTAACTATGTCATATTTTTTGAAGAGATGTTGATGTGATACACTTACTTCAAAGCCTAGGCTTTGTGAATCAAAGGCATACAAATTTATATCTGAAGGCGTACAGATGCTAGAGTCAATAGCAGTCACACATTATACATCTGGAACGGATAAGCAAGCCAAGCTGAATTTGATCTACATAATGTAAATATATCTTCAGGATGTCCACTTTGTAATGATGAATTGATAATAATTTCAGAGTAACTAGTGACACTTTCTTTTAAAACCAGCTCAAGTCGTAAAGTTTCTGAGTCAAGCTAACCCAAGGAGCAGTTTGTCTTCTGCATGATGTAGCATGAAGTCCAACTCCCAGGAGAACCATAAACCAGCCAAAGAAACATACTGGGATCAGCAGTAGTATCAATTTCAAACGCTAATACTTAAGAATTTGCTCCAACAAAGAATTACAATTTCACATAAATTTACAATTGTTCCTTTGACACACAACAGTTTTACAGTGTTTTTTTTTTATTTCTGCACATTAGATTATTACTTTTACTCATAAAGTCAGTGATTTCCATCATATTAAAGCCAGTCTATTAAAAATATGAGACAAAGTGATATGTAAATATCTGTTGTACTGCAGATGGGCGACCATTTTCCTGAGTTTTCTGAGTCTTATCACAGGCTTTTCTTAAAAAAGAGAGCTCCTGTTAACCTACAGCCACTGTAACTGGATCTCTTCCAATCCAGTAAAAGTGACCAGCGCTTGTGTGGAGTAATACATTCAACCATACTTACCTACATCAAAAATAAACACCCACTTGTGTCTGATGACTCATTGTGAGTTTTGGTCCCACAGCTGGCATAACTAATTTTCATGTGGTCAATCAGACATTAGTGCAATTAGTTGAGGGCGGCGTGTCCACTTTGCTGCGGATCTCCTTGATGTCATTAAGTGGGTAATCAGAGGAGCCAATCTGGCATTTGAACACCTGTTTGTAAGCTTTCCTGAAGTTCTCTGACAGGAAGGCATAGATGACTGGATTCACTGATGAGTTGCTGTATGCCAAGCAGTGAGCAGCCACCCGTAAGACAAATGAGGCTTGGTTTAGTGGAAAGGTCCCAAATTCCACCCAAAGATGAACAACATGGTGAGGGAGCCAAGATAGACAGAACACGACCACCACCACCAGCACGGTCTGAGCAGTCTGAAGGCAAAAAGACAGAAACACAGAAAGAGGAAGGGAGAGGTTTAGTCAGTATCCTGTGAAACATCACATAATATTTTGTATTCTGTATTTGGGTCATTAATCTTATTTATTCGTGAGGCTTTAATATGTGTAACGTGGGTAACTTTGTTAAGTGGAGTCCTGAAGTTGCTTAAAGTGTAAATTAAAACAGAAAATAAACTGATCTCATAAACTTTGGCTTTTGTTAAAACATAACAAAAAAATCCAACAAATGTTGGAAGTGAGATATTTTATTATTTGACAAAAAATATTAGTTGATTTTTAACAAGACAGGAGAAACATGTCTGTTTACCAGTGTGAAGTATCTAGTCTTGTTTTAGCAACAGCTCATACACATTTGGGAACGGAGGAGACCAGTAGCTGGACTTTGAGTAAAGGATCTTGTCCCTGTGGAACATAGCGGCTCAGAAGTTCATGGTTTTGTTAAAGTATATAACATATTAAATGCTTTCAAATGGCGCCAATCTTCTGTGGTGATGCAAGCTGTTGAAATAAAAGGATCATGTAGTCTTTCTGAAAATCTGGCTGGGAGGATCCATCCATCCATTATCTACCGCTTTGTCCCTAACGGGGTTGAGGGGGCTGGGAGGATATGCTCTAAAATTGTAGGTTTTCTGGTGTCTTTGTTGCCATTTTCATTGGTACTGATGCATCCTCATACCAACACGGATCCCCACATTTTAAATCAGCTTTAAAAAGCTCAAATTTTTTCACTTCTTCAGTTTATAAGATGTAATAATACAGAAAAATGTATCATAAATATTTGAAGAAATTTCCTGCTTTAACTTTTTACAGCAGTTTAACTTTTTTATTTGTGAATTTCATGTTGGGAAAAAAACTTCTTCTCAAACCTAAATAAATCTGAAATTCTGTGTTCTGGAGCAATCTAAGTATTCTCATCTTAAAGTTTTACAATAAAGCTTGACACAACTTTCATTTTATAATGACATTTTTCCCCAATCACAGATCCACCGTGTCAACTGTGTGAAGACTGCAAAGGCTCATGGGAAATCTATATTAAGCATGAATTTATCATTTTTTATTAACTCAATAAACTTAATATTTTTTACTGCCTGCTGCCCCACCTTCATAAACTGAAGGTAAGATACAGATTGTTCAAACGTAAACTACCTGACTTGATTAGATTTCAAAGCTTTGCCATCGTCTCTCTTTTGCCAAAAACTAAACCCTCATCTTCCCTCTGCGCTGCAGCTGTACTGCAGTCAGCCTTTGGCCCTGCCATCTACTGAATCAGGTAATTATTATTCTAAGTTACATAATTAAAGCTTAATTTTTAATAAGGAGCTCCACCAGTGTCCCACATCCCATCGCATTAAAAACTATTTTATTTGACATATTTGACGGTGAACGTTTGGATTGGAAAAGACGTCAAAAGACAAATAAGCAAATAAGAAGTTGTACTAAGGGTATAAGTTGTAATCAGTCTCTTAGAAATATCAACACTTCCTGCTGCCATCAGGTCATCTGGAGACAGGGACCATAAAAGCTAAGGCAAAGGTCACCATTTAGATTTGGCCTGGTGCCTAAATCTTTCTGACCAGCTGAAAGGTTGGACAAAGTTAATTCTTCAAAGCTAAAATAGGAGCTGTGTGATATTAATATATTAGCTAGCTTCAGGGGGAACTCACTTCACCTTACTCAGCTGTGGTGAAACAGACACGGGACTCAATAAGAGCAGTGTGGTGTTACTGGTAAAGCATTCATTGCTAAACAGGCAATTTCCCACAGCTAGCGTCCTCTGGTCCCAACGTAGCTGAGTGTTGTCTCTCTCTCTTCTCTCTCTAGCTTGACCATTGGTATAGGGGCTACTATGTTTAGCCCAGCATTGTAAACAGTACTGTGTCTGCACATTGACAGATAACTCCCCATTGGTTTGAATAAATTATTTGGCGGACCACGTATTATTGTTGGGGGGCACTAAGAGATAAGAGATGCTTCTCCATATGTCCTGGTTCCTCCCTAATGGATAAATAAGAAGCCCGGGGCCTCAGTTACAAAATGTAGCATAAAAAAACTTCTAGCAAATTTTTACTTATGCAAAAAAAACAAAAAAAAAACAAAAACAAGTTGATGCGCCAAAGTAAAAGTCTGATTTAAATAAAAATTCCTTATGCACAAAATTTCCCTTTTAATGTCTCAACCTTGCGGAAACAGTTGCCCAGATGAGTTTGGTTCCCATTCCCGCCCTTACACACCCACTTTCTGCATTGTCCATGCAAAGCAGCTCATAAATATTTTGCCAGATGAATCAACAAATGTCAATAATCAACAAGCTTCTGCCTGCAGCGTGTTCGTCATGCTGCTGTGCATCAAGATGGATGAATGGACCTAGGCCACCGTGCAATCACATTTACTAAAACCCTATCAGAGTCACAAATAACATTGCACATTATTTGAATGCACAGTTTTCCCGTTCACATAGACAAACTCGTTCTCCTCAAGATCGCAAGGTTTCGGTGAGTCGGCAGATATAACACTGCACACAGTTCAGTCCATATAAGAGCACAGCTCTTGTTAATCTACATCTGTTTATCAGCCAGTCATCCTCATGGGACAGGGAATCTTTGTGGTCCCTAAACAATCTCCCCATCCTGATCCTGCTGTTGGCAAGTAGTACAAGCTCAAGCGCTGTAAAGCAGTACACACGTGTGTGTCCCTGCAATATTTATATGCTTACACAGTAATCGCAATTAATATATCAGTGTAATAGGGACATTTTAATTAGTGTGAGCATACTGTGATGCCTAATTTCATATTTAAGCAATAAATAAGCATATAATAATAACCCATGCTTTTGTAGTTTTGATGATGATGATGATGTTGATACAGAGTCTGATGTGAATGATAACAAAAATGGCTTAATGTAGCTTAAATGTATTGTCTTATCAACTGTTCTGCCAGTATTCTCTCTCCAAAATGTTGCTATGCAAGGTCCGAAGTTGGCACATTGGTATGCACTTTTCTCCATCAAGTTTATTTTTATAAACCCAAAACCTTAGAAAAGTACTTACGCCAACGATGACTTACGATGTCAAAAGTTGGTCCTTGCGGGCCGCTGTCCTGAAGATTTTGGATGTATCCTGCTCTAACACACCTGGCTTTCATTAAATGGACATGTGGAAAACGATTATGGCCCTCTAAGACCGACTTTCTACACCCCTGACTTATACGGTTATCAGGCTAGTTTTGTGCGTAAGTGAGCTTTATAAATCAGGCTCCAGCACTCAACAACCTCAGTGCTGGGAGATTTATAAGATAAAAGCAAGTCTGATAAATATTTTGGGCAAAGATCTTTAAGAAGTCTAAAAATTAGTCAGAGTATTTTCAAACTGGCATGCACACAGAAAGCCAATGCAGAGATCGAAAAACTGCTGTGATAGGAGCTTTATTCTGGTCGTCTGCAGCAGACAAGCAACTGAATCGTATCAATGCGAATTTAGTCTTTTTAGGAAGATCAGAAAGAAAAGGATTATGATAATAATATTCAGCTGTACAGGTGATAAACGTGTGGATCAGTGTCTCTGCAGAGAGGATCTGTCGCACTCTGGAAATGTTTTAAAGAACCCCGCAAGTCATGTTTTTAATGCGTGATATTAAAGCTTAGAATAAAAGATAACTCCAAGGGTCTTCACTTCTTCATAGGGATTAAAAGAAACAGATTTAAGTGGTAAAATTGTTTCCTCTCTGCACTTCAGAACCACTAGCTAAAACCTCTGTTCTGCCCTGGTTCAGCTGAGGGAGGTTTTCTGCTTTCCACGTCCTAATATCTAAAATACAATTAAAACAGTATTATTTATATATGTAAATAGATAAATAAATGCTTCAATTACTATATGAATGTTTTTGTGGGACTGAATGTTACATGTTGTATTTGTTTTTTAGTTGTCTTTTAATACTAGGAAAGCAAATAAAGTCCATTTATTGTGTACATCAAATCATATTACTAACTTCTCCTCTCACACACACAATGACAAAAACATCCTGCCCTGAGCTTAATCAGTATAATTGTGAGTAGTAGATAATATCCCACATTTCAAAATGTTAGCAACTGACAGGTGAAAGCTAACAAGTTACAGGGACTTCTCATCTTAAACGCAAAGAAAATCCTGTTAATTACTTGTAAAATAAATCACTCAGCTGTAGAAAACAGCTGAATTGCTTTACCAAAGCATCATCTGATCATCCGTCACATGAAATGCTGAGCTTAGTTCATGCATCTCAAAAGTGTCACACTAAAGCTGAAGAATGAATACTTACTTAGTTCCAAGTGAACTAAAAGCCAATTAGTGAACATTTCTGTGCCAAAACAGTGCTATTTCATAGAGCGTTTCTTTATACCATTCATTCTATGTGATGGGATGCACTTAGTCATGGTGGTGGGATGGGGGATTTAACATTATTAATGTTGGTGAAAAGGAAGCCCAAAAAAGTGTAGGAAAATAACCGTAACAAGTCATATGAAACTATTATTTTTTAAAAAATCACTTATATAAGTCACTGTGCATCAAGTTATTAACCTTTAAGTTGTATTTTTTACAATATGCATAAAAGCAGTGAGCCTTATTCCCCCTAAAGTTCCACTAATGAATGAAACTGAGGAGTATAAACTCTATTGATTTTTTGGTCTGCAAGCTCTGTAAATGACTACAGCCAGCTCTATAAGTCACCAGCTAATGGCTAAAGTCCCCGGCTCTATGGTGCCAAGCAGAAGCATAATGTTTTTCATATCTTTTGCACTAACTTTTTCCGCCAGCGACAGGAAATGAGGTTTGTAATGAGGTTACAAGCTGTGAAATAAAAAATAAAAAAAACGGCCAAAGAACTGTGCAAAAGGATGAGAGCTGAGAAGACATAAATTCCTAATGGTTTTCTCACAACTTTCACATTTTAGTTTTTATACGGATTCACTATAAGTATAAAAAATATTGATTACTATTGCTTTAAGTTGATGGCATACCATTCAACCCAGCAGGGGCATTCGCCGACCTCGTAAAACTTCAAGTACATTACATTAAACCGGCCAGCAGCACATAAATCATGCCATCCACTTAAAAACATTCTCATTAGATCCAGATTTGATCATCTAAAAATTTAAATGACCCTCTTAACAGAATCAGTCGTAACACGGCATGGGAAGATTTATTCATGTGCACAAGCTGGTAATGAAACACTTGGAGGCCTGGGGAAAAAAATATAGAGAAATCTGTTTAAATTCTATATAATTTAGTCCAATCATGTTCAAGGAATTGTATATGAGACTTTGACTGAGTCTGCTGTCAAAGCTTATCACTGATAAGGACTGGGAGCTTTGATCATACTTCACATTTATCAGTGATAATGTAAAATACAGAAACCCGCTTCTACCTAGTTTACTGCATTTGTTCACAAAGACTACTGGCAGCTTTCCTGTGCTGAAGTGCTTGAAATTTATTTTGATTAAAGATCCCATATAATGCAAAATTCACAAGGTTTTCGAACATTACGTGTCTCCATATTCGATCAATGAGGCCCAAAAATGAGAAAATTCTGTCACCTCTCACTTGCAACGTCCACTTTTTAGTGAATGTGTGTTTAAAAGGGTGAGTCTGAGATTTGTCCCTTTGTGACGTCATGAAGGGAAATATCCACCTCCTTTATTGTGGATTTGATCAAAATTTCTTTTCAAATTATTGATCAGGTGCCAGCTCAACCCTGTCTCTCCTCAAAGGAGTATGGACAGACAATATTAAAGATACATATTTATAGTTTATGTGGACATTTTGGACATGTTTTATACATATCTTTCTTGTTTATTGAGTCTGTTTATATATTTCTTTGTATTTCTTTGTTTAAAAAAGTATTTTTAACAGAATCTGATAAATTTGGCTTTATAAGCTTAGCAGACATTTGTCTTCTATATCATTTTATCTAAAAAGTTATGTAAAATGTATAAAAGCTTGGTTTCCAAGTTATATTTTTTTAGTGCTTAACAGCAGAGCGAATGGCAATATGATCCTTGGGTTAATTGGAGAGGTATCATTTATTAACTCTCCTAAATACTGTACCAGCAAATACATTATTTAATGAACAATACAATTTTCTTATATTTTTCGGTAACAAAAATGAATACAGTACCTAAGAGGAAAGTGTTGGATCTCATTACTTCTGGCGAGACTATCAGTAAAGCCAAACACTAAAGCTGGAAGGTGTAATCATGAAAAGAAAAACTAATTACATGCTTCCTAATCTTCCCTTCTTTGCATTTCTACAGTATATGGAGAGGAATTGATTCACAACTAATTATTTCCCAATACAGAAAACAGAAACATGTAAAGCCTAAAACTGATAAGGAATAAAAATGCTGTTTTCCAGATAGATTTGTACAAAGAAAATTAGAAATGACTGTAGAGGACAAGAGGTAGTGATGAAATTACAGCATTTTCCTAGCATACTATACAATAATAAGAAGCTAATTACTAAATAAGAATTATTTTTCAAGCACAAACACAAATGGGAAGATAATAATACTTTGGGACATGAGAAATTAACTTTGGAAATAGTCCGAATCTGAGCTCTGACATAAGAAATATAAAAAATAATCTGGACAGAATTAAAAACTCTATAAGAAACTTAAAAGTTAGTTCTTACAGAAACAGGGGGCTGCTGTAGGTAAACAGGAAACCCTGCTGATAAGTCACTTTTAACACCAGACATTTCAGCTTAAAGCATAAATATGTCTTGGACATTTAAATGCACATCAGTCACATTAATGCCAGCCACTCACCAATCATTGTGAGGGCAAAATATGTGTAATATAAGAAACAACGGTTCTGTTTTGTTTTTAGTTAAACAAGGCTCCTGAGGGGGGAAGTATGTCTATGTTCATTTGTGACAGGGCTACATGACTTCCACTTTCAGCAGACTGCAGTGACATTGTGCAGAGAGAACTCAGTAAGTTCTACAAGCACAATAAATGTTCTTTCTGACACCTGTTCCTGATTCATGCCTGTTTGGAGCTGTACCAGAAAGACATTTCTTTGTATAACTATGTGAAAGATGGTGGTTAATTATTTTGAAAGGCATTTATCTCAGTAACGGTGACTAACCAGCTTTCATATTACTATTTGATCTGAGAGTTTTTATAACTTTAATTAAAATTCCCTGCATACTATGATTATTTTATAAATTCCAAAGTGATCTCTCATAAAAGCCAGACAATTACCTGGCTAAAACATAGAGGAGTGTGTTTTACACAGGCATCTGTACTGGTTTCATGTGTGCTCACACTGGAAATCATAGGAGTATCACACATGATAAAAAATTATCATATATCCATCCATCCATTTTCTACCGCTTAGTTCCAAACAGGTCGAGGAGGGGCTGGAGCCAATCCCAGCTGTCAACACAAACTCCACACAAAAAGCTTCCCAGTTGGACCCCTGCTCACCCCGAGACTCGAACCGGCAACCTTCTTGCTGTGAGGCCACTGTGCTAACCAACATGATGCCCACAATGTGGACACACGGGATGTACATGTGATTTTTAATATTTTTATATGGTCAACATGTAGAGTTCATGAAAATGCTGCAAAACCATACATGCACATGTAATGCTATTCAATACATTCTGTTGGTTTATAAATAACAACAATGTTCTGTTTGCCTTTTGTGCTTTTGTGTTAGTTTAACTGTGATATAACTGCATATCAAAAATCCGATTGTGACTGAATGTGAAATATCGGCTGATTGATATAATGCCGTATTGGGATCAAACTGGTGATTTACAGCCCCACTGATGTAAGTCAGCACTGATACTGATTTATTGAAGCAAAAAGCTGAAACCCTGACAAGAAGAGTTGAATCTTCATCTTCTTCCACTAAGCTTTTCTGGTCATTCAAACAAAGCCGCTTCTTCTTCTGGTCTCTATGAGACGGGTGTAACCTCATGCCTGATAAGAAATGATAATGCATAGATGAACATCGGCCTCTGACTGCATGATTCATCATCAATTTGTTAGCAAAGCAGTTGTAACCACAGAGATTTCACACATATAATAAAGAAAATAAAGAAATATTTGTTATGACTTATGAGTGATTCACAAATTATCATTTCTAAATATTTTGTGGAAATTTTGCTGAAATATTGCAGGACAGACTTTATTTTACATGTAATTCTTTTACTTTAAATCCAGCTCACGTGTATAATAAATTTTAAATGCTGTGCAAGATTTCATTAAGCCACAACAGTATGATGGATTTAGAACATGATGGGTCAGATTGGGCTTAAGCTTTGTTCTGGTAGATTAAGGACAAAAACAAAGATCTGTTTGCTTGTTTATGGAGCAAGATCTAGGAAAACAAGTCACACTTATAGCTTCACCAGAAATACAGCAGAAAGCTGCAACGGGAATTTGTTTGCATTTTACTTATCTAAATACACAATTTATATCTCCTCACAGCTCAGTGGACACTGCTGTGGATCTCTACAAGCCACAGAGAAATGATTGCATTATGTTTGGTGTCACTTAGTTCATCTGTGGATAAATAACACTCAGCTTTGCAGAGTGATTAAGTTTGGCCGCCAAAAGCATCAGCTTTCCTTGTTTTAGTTTTGCAGAGGCAGTTAGAACATTTAAAAAGGAACTGGCCAAATATTCATTTTCGTAATCATCCATAACCATCTGTTCTCCATCTGGAAGCCTGAGTGGCTCAGACTGAGTGCTGATTATTGGCTTTTTATAACCTCTGGTTAAACAGTGACAATCCAGAAAAGCATCTTTGCCAAATAAAATCTTGTTCTGACAAAAAAAAGGATACAATCTAGAAACTATATCTATAATAGGTTCTGTTACAGGAAGTTGTTGCATCTAAAACTTGTTGTTTGGTTGTTTATTTTACAACTTTGCACAAAGTACTTGTGGAAAGATGGATTAATGATCTACAGCAAATTGGTTTCTCTCAGTGTCCGGGAAGCTGAAAGGCTGTGTGATATTCTGGGTTTCTAAAGGCGATAAAAAAGTTTGTATTTGACAGCAGCAGTGAGAGAAACCTTGTTCTTTCCAGGTGCATTCCCGTTACATATCAAAGGTGTGGAAGCAAAGAGTACACACTTTGGTTAAATACTTACTGGAACCAACTCCCCTCACTTTCCACCGAGGACATTATGTGACCCACTGCTAAGCATTTATTTACCATCTGAATACCATCATTCATAGAAAAAATATACGTTTTTGCTTATTCATTTCAATTCAATTTTATTTATAGCCCAGTATCACGACAAAGTCGTCTCAAAAGGCTTCACACACAGTTAAACACACAATGATACGTGATGACTACACTAAACCGATTAGAGCCAGGACGTTCCTGTCCTTAGACCCTCCTTCCTAAAAATCACAGTTATGGGGGGAAAAAAAAGGAAGAAACCTCATGGAGC
Organism: Kiunga ballochi; assembly: GCA_037177335.1. Taxonomy (NCBI): domain Eukaryota; kingdom Metazoa; phylum Chordata; class Actinopteri; order Atheriniformes; family Pseudomugilidae; genus Kiunga; species Kiunga ballochi. The sequence goes on along the minus strand of JBAMIG010000006.1, from coordinate 20,645,780 downwards.
CCACATTGAAGGAGAGATCCTCTCCCAGGACGGACTTATTCAGCATATCCAGAATAAGGCAGACGATATAAACATAACACAAAGCCACCCTCACACCTAAAGGACACTTTGTTTCAGTGCAGTCAGATTGTTTCATGGAGAAAGCCCAGTTTAACATTAAACTGTGAAAATCAAAGCACTTGGAGGACATTTAATCAATTTATGTATTTTGGTCCAAAAAAGTTAAAAAAAAAAGATACCTATGTGTGACACAAAACTATTTTATTTTAGAGCAAAAAATCTGTCTTTGTGTCTTGTGAATAAAACTAAAATGATCAAATATTCAGTTTTTGCTTTTGTTCATATCAGAAGAAATGAAGTATTTCAGTGAGATGAAAAGAATGGTGGAACTACTTTGTAATGTGCTTTTTTAAAAGAAATTACCTGCACAAGAAGGCTAATATGCAAATCAGACTCATATTTTCGTACCTGCTTTTTGTAGGAATTGTGGCTCCAATGGGAGAGCTACCAATGGAAAACATGGGGAGGATAATGAAACTTTCAGGGTAGGTAGTTCAGCTTGGTGTGTAACAAAATATGTTACCACTGAGTTGTATCTAATACTTGTATAAAAAAATTGGGGATAGTTGTAAAAGAGAAACAAGCAGGTTGACTGAGGGAAACGTTAGAGAATTAACAATATGTCATGAAATTAGAAAAAGCTCAAAAATCAGACCTAATATAACCAGCAATGGACTGTTCACGTGAATAAAATAGATATGTGTTTACTAATTATTCAACAATCAACACTGAGAATTGAGACTTTTGTTTGTGTGCAACAGAAATCCAGCAAAAATATACAGATGTCTACCTGAAGACAGGTAAGACCAGGAGGTATGACAGTCATCATTTAATGACCTTTGATAGAATACAAAAAGTATCCAGAATTTCAGAAGGAGCTTTGGTGATGCTGAGGTCATTTATAAGCAGGACGTTACATGCTGTCAAAGAGCAAAAAGCATTTAATTTTTTCCTCAGGAAAACACATGGAGTTAACGGCACAGCCATCAAACAGGATCTGAGTCCCGAATGAAGATGTGAGATAAAAATAGAAAAAACGTTTGTCCAAGACAAGGCTCCATCTGGTGAATGTAAACATCCATACAATAATATCCTAAATGTAATATTAATAATGTTTTTCACAAGCTCAATTTAAACTTTTTTTCTGCATTATTTTTCCCACTTAATCTAGACAAGTAAAAACAAAGAAGTAAATAATAAGAAAAGACAACAAATGTTTATTATCGGCTAAGATTTTTAAAGAAAGAAAGAGTAGCTTTTGTCCAGTTACTTAATCAGGATGAATGGCCACAGTTTCAGAGCTTCTCTGCTCCACAGCTAAACAGGACTGTAAAACGTGTCATTTTTAAAATTTAAATCCATATAGAAACAAATTGATGGTTTAGTTATTGTGTCAGAGCCTGTTACCTCCCTTTGTTTATTGTTTACAGTGTTAAATGTTGTATCATAGATTCTACATCAGATGATAACATGGAACTGTGTGTTTAGTCAGACTCAGTTAAATAACCTGTCCTTTGATGGTCCTCGGCTATAAGATAATATCTCCCTGGAAAAAAATCTTCTAACATTGAATTGGACTAAAATATGCATTTTTGTCACACTGCACTACTTTCTAAAATACCTGAAACCTATTATGCTTTTAAATACACAGGAACATCCATAAACACATTAATTACTCCTAAAGTATATATCCAGGGTAAACTGTACCAAATTAGAATGTTAAGAAGCACAAATAGTATTATCAGACTATTTTGTCTCTTGGGGACGCTGTCGTAGCTCCCACAAATATGTTTTCCAACTCTGCAGTCTAGTTTGCATATTAAAGGCATCTTTGTTCCAAGTATTGTTTGATCAATGACTTTGCATTGGGACATTAGTCTCTTTGTGAAGAGATATTTTTTGTGTGGTATGTCATTTCAATGAAAAATACATGAGCCGGTTGTTTGTACTGTCATTACATTTAAAAATGTTATTTGCTTAAAATGATATAGAACACACAACCAGTGTTCCTTAGTGTAACAACAGTCCTTCATCCTCATGCTGGTCTTCAATAATCCTCTAATTGTGTTTTGAATGTGTACACATGCAAAGCTAATTCTTATAGCCTCTGTGAAGTCAAGGCTGCTGTAGGTAAGAGTTCCCTTATTTCTAATTCATTGATCAAACTAGGCAAACCAGTGCCTGATATCAACTATTTCGTTAATAAAAACAGTCAAACAAGATATTATGACCTATTTCGGCATCTCAACAGCCCAGGATGACACAACAAATGCCATGATGTCACTTCCTGGTTACATTTAAGCTTTAACATTTTTTTATTCTTAGCTACAACACATTTAACCAAAACACTTCATAATAATCTTCAATGCAACATAGTAAACTACGACACAATAACCTACAACATTTATTACGTCCCGTTTAGAGACAATAATGAAGAGAGGAGGCAGGGACAAGTGGTACGTTATGTCAAACCCTTTTTTTATTGGTCAACTCAGGAAACAAAATTCTGCGCCTGCTTCGATGATCTCCCAGCCCTGTCCTGGGAGATCCAGATCAGTTTCAATAAGGATCTTTTATATCCTGAACCTTATTGGAGATGCAGGTGGAGCAACTGCCATAATTAGACGGCACCTGCAGACCATTTCCTGAAGAGGCCATCACACTTTCCATTAGCCACAATATAAAAGCTGCAGACAAAGCTGCATGTTTTTGTTTTTCTTTCTTTCTTTCGTTTGTTTGTTTGTTTGTTTAGTCCTTCCTTTCTTTCAGAAGCTAAACTACTTGCGGGCTACAGCCAAATTTACATGACAGAAAGTCGATGATTTTCAGTCTGATGGATAAAGAGCTTGAGATTTTGGAAAAATTTTGAGATGTGAGAAAAAAATTTATTGGAGAAATGGTTTTTTTTATCACCCGTCTGTTGTGGTGAAGAGGAAGCTGAGCCAAAAGGCGAAGCTCTCAATTTACCGGTCGCTCTTTTTCCCCATCCTCACTTATGGTCACGAGCTGTGGGTCATGACTGAATGAGATCCCAGGTACAGGCAGCCAAAATGAGCTTCCTCCGCAGAGTGGCCGGCGTCTCCCTTAGAGATAGGGTGAGAAGCTCGGCTATCCAGACTCAGAATAGAGCCGCTGCTCCTCCACATGGAGAGGAGCCAGATGAGGTGGCTCGGGCATCTGGTTAGGATGCCTCCTGGACGC
>JBAMIG010000006.1:20604454-20638106 GCA_037177335.1 Kiunga ballochi | reverse complement strand
GGATGGATGGATAGATGGATAGATAGATAGATAGATAGATAGATAGATAGATAGATAGATAGATAGATAGATAGATATTTAATATGTAAGGTGAAAAATTCAACTCATTATCATTTTGTGTGTAAATCATGTAATGTAAATTTTGTCTAACTATAGAGGACCTAGTAAATGTTTGTAGAAAAGCATTCACAAATACCTAGAAAATATCCATACACAATAAATTTACAAATGCACATACGCCAAATCTATGCTAATTTTTTTTACCTCCATGCTCACAAATCTCACACTTTCATGTAAAAGAAAATACTACTACAGAGACTAACTGTTTATGCACAAAAATTGCCTAGAAGGTGACAGCATAAACTGCACTTTCTGCCCTCTAATCCCCCGTTGACCTCGTGGAAATGCTTAGAACAATGGCCCAGTTCTGATGAAGATTATGCCTCATTGCATGCAAGAAAGTCTAACTGAAAATATTCTGTTACATATAAAAATTCACAATTCAATATTCTAAGTAGCAGTGCAGTCATGGTGTCAGGAAAATGTACTCCAAGTGTGAAATGTGAAATGAACCGTAGCTGTCTTTGTGCCTGCAGTCTTCTATTATTGTATTCTTCCATCAATGTAAAATGTTAGCGAAATAACATGTTAGCGGCTGCACACTGAGGAGCTCATTATAATTATGCAGTGAACAGAAGCTACTGAACCATTCGTGTCACTTAAGTAACTTAAATACTAAATCAAGTTCAAGGACCAGAGATGAAAACACCCCACTTCTTCTGACAGCGTCTTGTCACACACTGATTTAGGGTTAACAGCTGATTTAATGTGATTTCAAGTTTACCTTCAATGTTTATTCATTTACACAAAATTATATTAAAAAATATTTTTGAATATCAAAAAATCAGAAATCTCAAAGTAATCAGATTATTCTGATGACAGATCTGCATGCACTGTAAAATATATTTGAGAACGCTTTGCCTACATTTACCAGTCCAATATTAGACTGGTATTCGTAGGCAATGTATTTATTGTGGAGTACATAAATGCATAGTGATCTCACAGATCTCTATACAAGCTTTTGATGTCACTCCCAGCCATTAGCCAATAGACTGTCTACTTTTATAAGGTCTTGAGCTATTTATATGTACATAGTTATATTTTAATGGTAATATCAGGGAAAGAGAAAGGGTGTGAGAGAAGATCTAATTCCAGTTTATAATAAGGTCAACACAATTAGGTATTGAACCAGTCACACTCACACCTAGCGCCAGTTTTTTAGGTGACTGGTTAACCTAATATGCATGCCCTCTGACTCTGAGAGGAAGAAGAGACCAAAAATCTCAGCAGTCTTCGAATAAAAGTAGGGGCCACTGCAGGACATCCCTTTGGTTTGGTTTTGTTTTTTTAAGATCCTGTTAACAGGAAAAGATGGACAAAAACATCTTCATAAAATTATCATAGTTCTACAGAGACTGAAACCTGCTGATCTCAGATCTCATGAGTATAGAAGTGATGTTACGAAATAACAGTGGACAGAAGAACAACACATGTTGGGTCATGTTACTGCTAACCATGCAGGATTGCTGTGCTGTTGAAACATTGCATGCTTGATGGAGCAGAGCATCCAATACATCATGGATGCATTGGATGTGAAACCCGATGGTAGAAAAGTGTCGCTGCTCCTAACATGACAACTATATACAGATGAATAACAAAAAATAGATAAATAAATACTTGCTGCTGGATAAAGAACTGGTACTGATATCTGGAATCAAGTGCTTTGTATACATTTGTAGGAGATTTGCAGCTGTGACAGATCCTAAATCACTGCTGTTTCTTTTCAGTGAGATGCAGGTAAGGCCACAAATAGGGCTAGGGACTAAAAGATGGTCAGTTATCCAGAATGTACAAAAGTTAACAAGCATTGAAAGTATTGTGGAAATGTTGATGTTTTTACCCAACTTTACCAGAAAAACCTTTTAAAGAACAAAGTGGAGGAGAGGGTTCTTATACTTACATCCCTCAAACATTACATGTCTGCCTTTGGAGAGCAAATAAAAACATGGACAGGCAGAGACCAAGTGCACGTATGAGTGAAGGAGAGGGTTTAAAGATAATAAACTACAAAACTAGAAGAAAGTGAATTTAAACTCAGGAGGCTATGTTGTGAGGAGCAAAGGGGATTAAAGAAACAGATCAAAAGATTGTGCTGAAACAACTTCACCAATGTTGTCCAGAAGTGTGCATAAAAGAACTGGTCAGGAGACAAAACAGGACAACACGCTGAAAGGACAGTGTCAAGGCATATAAACTGAGTCAGGGGGACAGAAACCTTTATAATCCTGCTTTATCACATTTTCATCATGAACTGAGAGATAAAAACATTTTCATTAAATTAGACATATTTGCCATAAAAATGACTGTACAAAGTGAAAATTAGGTTTGAAAAGATTTACCATATTCTGTAATATTTTATCATTTTCAGAATTTTTTATTTTTGCAAATCAAATGACTTTTTTAAATACACTGGATGAAATGTGTCATTGGCCTTTGATGGTCAATCAGTCTTTTAACTTTGCAAAAGAATGTGTCAAGATTGTAATGTTGCTTTTTGAAACGTGACACAACTTCATTAGCTAGTAAATGAACTGGTTTCCCAGATCTGGAAAACAGGATGTTTTGTCTCATTCTACAGGCTGGACAAATTTCTTGACCCTCTTCTTGTTCAAAATTTTTTACTTTGAACAAACATTTACAGTAACAAAGAAAATGTTCCCTTTATATTTCTGGCATTTTTATCTAAAACTAAAATAGTGTTAAACTCTAAAATCATTTGACATTAAGTCAGCCAACATTTCCACTGTTGCAGCGGGAGCCGTTGTTCCTATGAAGAACTACTTCTTCTCCTCAGATCCAGTAGAAGAAGGAGCAGTTCACTTCTATCGGTGTTCTGGTAAGAGAAACCACTGTCGCTGCTGCTCCTTTGAAAACCATCACTACTGTCACACACTGCAGACAGACAGCCATGGAGGCACTTGGTGCCTGGAGCCAGTTCTCGCATGCTCGTCTGGGAGGACGCCATTGTCCGGCATGTCATCGTAAACAGGTGCCTCACATCTTAGACTTTGACTTAACTTAACTTTCTTTGGGATGACTTTCGATTTTCTGCAGCATATTAAAAGACTCCTCATTACAAAGAAAACAATGATAAAATAAATAGAATAAGGTAAAAAAAAATAATGAAAAGGAAGGCTGGTTATCTACGATTGCACTTTGATATCTAATAAAGTCTGGGTAAGTTATTGGAGATTGCCAGCACATAACTACCAGTCATCTGTATTCTATTTCCTCCTCTCCCCCAGTGAGAATGAGGAGTTGTAGAGAATGATGGCATAGTTGACGTACAGCACTTTGTGTTGCAAATAAAGTGTTTTATTAATAAAGTTTGAAGTTTATGTACATGTAAGTTGGTAGTACTGTGAATACATCTGACCACATGTAACTTTGGTATTTAGCTATTTTGTTTTGTCAGCAACATTCAGGCTGCACAGTGGTACAGGGGTTTAGCACTGTGGCCTCACAGCAAGAAGGTTTCTGGTTCGAACCTCGGCTGGAGAAAGTCCGAAGCCTTCCTGTGTGGAGTTTGCATGTTCTCTCTGTGTTAGCGTGGGTTCTCCCTGCAGTCCAAACACATGCACCATGGGGATAGGCTGGTAACTCTAAATTGCCCATAGGAGTGAAAGTGTGTGTGCATGTTTGTTTGTGTATTTGTGTTGACCCTATGATGGACTGGAGACCTTTCCAGAGTGTACCCTGCCTCTCACCGGATGTCAGCTGGGATTGGCTCCTGTGACCCCATTCAGGGAATGAGCAGTAGATGATGGATGCTAATGTCTTGCAATCCCAGTCAGGTCAATCAGTGGGAAATGTTAAGGCAATAATCCCTGTATCAGCTCAGTGAACTATTTTATGTATATGTTGTATGTGTTAAGTTTTTGTTTTTGTTGGCTGTTCAATACAGTACAGTAGATTTACAGATGACATCCATCCACACAGATACACAAACAATATGTCATCATTTTCACAGTCACTTTGGGTTTTTTTAATTTCAGAAAAACCTAACAGTACTTTACACTGGGCTACAGCGTAATACCTCATGTAACTTTGGTATTTAGCTATTTAGTTTTATCTGCAGCTGTCAGGCCCTAAGCATTATAAAGCACTTTTTATGCCACAGACAAAGTGCTATACATGAGCATACATGAGAAGCTAACAGGTATTTGTTTATTTGATTGTCTTTACCTCCACCAAGGCAAAGGTTATGTTTTAGGCAGAGTTGGTTGTTCTCTCTCTGCCTGTCTGTTAGCAACATAAGTAAAAACAAATAAGATATGGAATCCACCACCAGATGGATGGTGACAGCTTGAAGTATGCATAAGAGTGTTGGCATTGGGTTGTTAACTGGATGACTGTGGGGCTTTTGGGATTTTTCGCGGGTTAGTGGCGTAATGGTTTGGCACCGGTCTGCTCTATGTGAGTGCTTCTATAGTTGTAAATACAGTAAATTTTGTACTTGCTCAAGCTTTTATTAGGTTGGTGCAAAGTTGTATTACTATAGTATAATGTATTGTTTGTTTTTTAACTGAATGCATTTCTATAAATGCTTTAAAGGTCCCATTTCATACATTTTCAAATGCATGCCAGAGGTCCAATAACATTGTTGTCATGTGTGACAAAGTGGATGAGTACCACCAGTTGTCACTGTTACACATTTCCTGTTTGTGATGTCATTGGAATGAACCATGTATAAAGGGATGTATTGGGCATAACATATTTGGATGGGGAAATTGTGTTTATGTTTATTTGAAGTCACAGGGAGCAGAGTGACTTCAAAGAAACTCTGATGGTTGGGTGGTAAGATAATGCTACCAGGCAAATGGTAGAGGCTGAGGGTGGCCATCTGGGTGAGAGAGAGTACTTAAGGCTGGTCTTGTATACATGCTCGAGGCCAGATTTGTGTAGCAGGGTGCATGTTAGATTAATTTAGTAATATTGGATTTTACTTATGTTTAGTTAGTAAAAGGTAATTGTTCAGTTACATTATTTGGTTTCTTTGTGATTTTCATTTGTTTCTTTATCAAACATGCACCAGTGTAAAAATAAAAGTTGTTATGTTGGAGGACCTCTGCCTACCGCCTTCATTTAGCTACTCCGACCACGTAACCTACCACATCATGTATTACAGCATTACTACTTGCTGCTGAATTCAACCAATCCAAAAAACACTCTAGTGAGCTCTATTGCGAACGGGCTGTTTGTATTTAAACCTTTTATTGTTCATGAGCGGGGCTCAGTGATTTGAGAGGAAAATTCTGTTATTTGGAGGACCGGGTCAATGGTAGTTTCCACAAGTTGAGGAGAGGGAGGGGGAACATACTTATTTCTATTTGTGAAGTCATAAAGAAACAAATCTCAGACGCACCTGTTTTAGCACACATATGCTAAAAAGTGAAGGAAGTAAGCAAGAGAGTGAGAATTTACTCATTTTTGGGCCTCATGCAGAAAAATAATTAAATCTTTTACAAATGTAATTTTGCATTGTGTAGGACCTTCAAGAGTTCACGTTTGTATATTCTCAACAATCAATTTAGCTTCAAAGAATCACATTCATAAAAAAATGTATTTTAGAATAAATTAATTCAATAATAAGTGTTATGGAAAATTGTATGACAGTAATTTAAAAACACAAGAACACATATTCTTCCATGCACAACATACATAAAAGCATTTGTATACACAGGCTTCTGTCCTTCACATGCATAGTGGTACTATGCTGCTTACAACAGTGTGGCCCATAGAACTCCACCCATGGGATGCATAGTGTTACTGGTTCCAGCCTCAGCTTAGTTTACATGTTCTCCCTGTGTAAGCCTGGGTTTCCTCTGGGTACTCTGGCATCTTCCCACCTTTCAAAGACATGCATGTTAGGTTAATTGGTCACACTATATCTTCCACAAGAGTGACTGTGAGTGCAAGTGATTGTTTGTCCAGAGTGCAGCCTGTCTCCTACTACTAATAGACCCATTCTTCCTGCAACCATAATTGGATTAAGCGGTTTTGGAAATGGATGAATGAACTCCAACCACCTTCTAAAGCTGCGGTGTGCTGGCTGTCTGGTCTCTTTCACATCTATAGCATCAAGCTGACTGTTTCCTCCAGTGAAAGCAGGTGTTTTGCCTTCAGCACTCACCACTCCAGCATTGCCTGTAATGTCAAAGCCACAGTCTGCCAACACCATATACTGTAACTCAAAGTGGACTAACATTGACTCCTGAATGCTCAGGGTGAAGTGATGGGACCCTGTCTGGGTCATACTCACACATCTCATGTGCTGATTTGCATTGCATTAGTTTATATCTCTGCAGTTGTTAATAAATGTGATGGGAAACTGGGGCGTGGTTTTCTGACATTTTTAATAACATTACATATTTTACACATAATTTTATAAACATCTAGGTCTACATGGATATATTTTTATATAGCTAAAAAGAAAATATCTGAAGATAACACACAAAGTACAAATAAAGTCTAGCTTAAATACTTAATCCTACAATTTAATACTGAAATTTTATCTTACAAATAATCTTTGAAATGTTGCCACCTAAGCAATGGAGATGTGTTTTTTTCAAGGCTTGGGAAAAAAACTTTCACAGTGACGTGCCATGTTGGTCATTCTGCATTTAAAAATCTAACAAGCTTTTATTATTGTTGAAAAAATCCAGTGATGACTATTGACTTGTCAGCTGTGATTTTACTGCCGTGTCCATACAATTCTGTGTGATGTGATGGCACATTCCCAAACTCTGTGCTAAAATCCTTCAGAACATCAGTAGGATCGGTTTTGGCACCAGAAAAGAAAACATATAAAAAGAAAAAGTTTGTTTTTTATGAATCAATTTTGAATGTATTCAATTTGAATAGATTCAAACTGATTAAAGTATTTTTTCAACCATTTTTATAGTAAGTGTTGCATGCATGCAAGATGCACAACATTTAATTACTATGTTTTGATGCTGTTGGTTGAATCAATAAGCACCTTCTAAAGACGAAGGAGGCCGATAAGGCCTGTCCACTGTGCAGTCGAGGTATCAGTTAGATATAACTTACCACTTTTATCAGAGTCCTCCCATCAGTTGTGGCTATCCATCTCTCACCTGGTTCAGTAACAAGCTAGTCCAGGCTGTGTTTTTGGTGTATGATTCTACAACATCTACAGGTTTCACCATGGGTCTTGTATTCAGGATCATATTGTGGTTGTCAAACACATTTGTCCATCTTCGACTCGGATGTTGATGTAGTTTGTTAACTTTCACATGAAACTGTTCAGCTGTTTAGTTGAACCCATTCTCTTTCATTTTTTTTGCTGAATATTTTAAATACCTCTGCGTTTTATGCACCTTTTCCGATAGTTGTGGAACATCAGCCATCTTGTATGACGGTGTTTGCTGAGGCATTATCATAGAAAGATTCAGGGAAATACTCTGTCCTGGCTGTTTTTTTCCCCCGAGTCAATGCAAGAGCCAGCTGACAAAAGAGCCCTTGCAAAACTGAAATCCATGCCAGACTATGCATCCAACCCCATGCAGGATGAACTGCTTCCTCTAAAGAGCCACTCGGTAACCGAATAATCAATCCTCGCTGTATGAAAGAGAAATACGGCAGGTCTTTCCTTCCTGTTGCTCGCACACTTTACAGTGAACACATGTAAACTGCTCCCATTACTCATGCACAATCTCACTACAATCATCTTTTAAAGCTGATGGAATATTTTCTGTCACGTGCAACGGTTATTTGTAGGCAACCGTTTCAATTTTACACTCTCCTACTATTTATGTATGTATTTATATTCACATATTTAAATCCATTTCCATATAAACATCACCCTACCAGAACATATGGCATCTGTATTCATTATATATTTATTTCACAATGTATCTAATTTTTTATCACCATTTTTATCTCGTTTTGCTTAAGTTTTTAAATTGAGTCTGTCTTTAGTTAAATCTGTTTGGGCAGAGTTTTTTGTGTTGTTGATATCATGTGGTGCAGCAATGCAAATTCCCTGCTGAGGAGTAAATAAAGGCTTTTCTTTTTTATATATATAATTCAAGTTTTTATTTTCTTTTAACTTTTAACCTTTTGAACATACAGACAGCAAAAATATTTCACACTGTCTTACTTGGGCCCAAGGTCAAACTTTTTAAAAATACAGGGAAAAAAATGCCTATAAACATAAAAAAAAACAGAAGCTAACCTAATTAACGATACAACCGCAAGATCATGGAGAATATACCTAGATTATCACTCAGCCATGCCGGTAATTTCTCATATGAAACAATCTTTGCAATATTGTCCATCCATCTATCAAAACCTCGGTAGAAATCCTTCCATACAGCCTTTATCACACCTGTCTTTATGACCATATAGTTACCTTTTGTTATCCATGGAAATAGTGATTGATACCCCAGTAAATAAAGGCTTTTCTTATTATTATGCTCCTCATGTAGCAGGTGGCTGATTGTTTTTGATATACAAGCCCCACTATGTGCTATCAATTACTTATCAACTCCCACACAGTCTTTTGCATCTAAAGTAGGCTACTGTAAAACCTACTTTGCTAGAAGCCTGTGCAACACTAAATTAGTTTTGTTATTGCTAATTATAAAGGATGCTTGGTTAATGATGTGCAGGAACGGGAGCACAACTATGTTTGCATACTATTAAGTTCAGTTAATTCACTGAAGTGCGTGAGAAGTGACTTCTTGAGACTTGTTGGTTCCTGCGGGTAACACACTCACCTGCTGGCAGCTGGTGTGCAGTTTCACACACCGCTGATTTATTGCTCAATGCTCTGACTGAACAAAGTCTGCAGCTGATTGTTACCTAAGCATGTGCGATTAAGATTCCGTGAAAGAAGGGGGATTCTTTTAACCCTCACTGTAAGTAAGCACGAGTCTGTAATCATGCACAGACGTGCACAAACGTGCTTCTGAACCCAACATTTCTTGGTGGACAGAGCTGCATTCCGCCCCACCCCTTGCAAACAACATCATCACCACTGTACCTAAATCAGGAAGCACGGGTAGGATACGTTGTTTTGCTTTTTCTTTGCTTCTAACGGATACACTTTGGTGATCACAACAACAGCGAACCATAAGGGTAAGAAAAGACGTAAATGTCGATGGTGTTGACGGCCCACCGTCGACCACTGCTGAAAGAAGACTGACAGTTGGTTACATCCAAGTGCACGGCTGAACTGTGGATGCATTTGACACAGACTAACCAGAGAAGGGTACGTGCACTGTCAAACTCAATACATACACATTTGTGGTAAGTTGATTAGTGGAAATAAATAAATAAAAATGCATGGACACGCGCGCTGGATACGCTACATACACTTTTTTGTGCTTTTTCATAAACCCGCAGGTTACGTAGTGTGACGATAGTAAACACGTTCTGATCCACGTCGACTTGTTTATACTGTGCATCAAAATGTCTACAGGGAAATTGTCTTTTTTTGTGCTCGTGTGAATTTTTTTAACTCTTTGAAACAAAGCACGTTAATTTAAATGTGTTTAAGCATCACTCTGCAACAAACTGTGTCACTGTTTGTCATGTGCTTTGACAGCGAAGCTCCCAGCACCTCCACGCTCAACAATCTCTTCCGCTCAGATCACCGTTAACAAATAATCCTATTTAACATTTTTTTCGCTTTGACAACATATCTAACCGTTTTGAGCAAGAGTTTGCTATTGTTCACAACTATTGGACAGTTTTACAAAATTCGGCATGAATAAAACACACAAAGCAGGGTTATAATTAAGCTTATTTAAGTTTTTGCTAGTCAATTGCCCCACACAACTACCGGAAATAGTAGATATTACGAGAATATTTGAAAGCAGCATCATGGAAAGTAGCTCTTTAGATTAAAACACACTATTAATATAAAAATGATAAGGTAGATTAAATGCATGCCGAAAAAAACGTATATTAAACCTAAATATGCGAAGAAAATAAATATACTGTACGAGTTACGAAGTCGTTGTTTATGGAGTGTCACCTTTAAATGGTCAAATTTATACCTATGTTTGGTATGTAATTTTCAGAAAGGGACATGGCCGTGTTTTCTTTTCCCAGAGTTAAAAATATATGGGTAGAATATTCTTTGTTAAAATTCATTACTTTGACCTCATTATATATATATATATACATATATAGATGGATGATTTGTTTATTTATTTATTTAAAATGATACCCTATCATCACCCCATAATAAGATTAATAGGATATCTTTCCTGGGGAATAAAAATGGTCTATGTGAAAATATTTTGCACAAGTAAGTTAGGGAGTCACAAAATATTTAAACCTGTGAAGAATTATGTGTTAGCACTGGTTTTAGAAATGCTTTTCTGAAGATCACTGTTACTCAATAACACTGAAGGCCTTTAACAGAAACTGTTGGCCTAAATAAACAAAACAGCTTCACCAAAACACTATCAAGAAAAAAAAACACTATTTGCAACAGCTAAAGACCCCGTTATCCGCCTTTCGCTGTTTTTTTTTTTTTTTTTAAATCACACAGTGTAAGTTTGATATGAAAGGCAAGATAGAGGCTCAAAGCTGCGATTACTAGCTTGCTTAGTGTCGCTGCCATACGCAGGTTTAAATAAAGCACTCACATGAGTGGGTTCTTTTGTCTGAGCTGCACAGATTTATTAAAGCCTGCCGCCCTGAATGTCCTCTAGCCAGGGAATACTGAGCAACATGACGTCTGGCCTTGATTGATACCAATTACACGTATGTTTAATCCTCACCTCCTAAGATCCTCCCTCATAAAATGAAATGCTCAGGAATCATTGTTTACTATCCACATGGTCTCAGCTTGTGTATGGCTGTGCTGCTGTTCTTGTTTTAATAGAGGAATAACATAATTACTTAGTCCATAAAGTATGCAAATTCAAAGATAGCAGGATGTCTTAATTATCTTGCAAACCGTCACTTAGTTTCAGGAGAAAAACTCTTGTTTTCTGCATGCCTACCTGGGCCACAGGATTGCATTCCATTATTATATTTCCTAGGATTTATCTCAACCAGGGCAAAATACCAAGGAGTTTGCTTACAGCTTTACACGTCTCTCTTTACATTCCTTTGTCTTTATGATCCAGCTGCATGTATTCTGAGTGTAAGAACATGTCTTTTGCACTATATGACGTTTTCCATCCTCCTCGCTCTACATCCACACGCTACATCTGAGTTTTACAGGTGACACACTGAGGTTAGTTAACTTCCGTGCTTGCAGACTCTCAAACTTCCTCTTGTTTCTCACTTCCCCTCCTGTCTATGCCTGTTCTTGGCAGACAGGTTGAGTCGCATTACCTGCCATATGACCGCCTCCTGAGCACCAATACAATAGTTTTGTGAGTTTCACCTAAGGTGTGGTGTGGACAGTCAGCTCAGGATGCTGATCTGACATCACATCCTGTGATTCATGGTGGCAGCACAGCCTGCTGTTTCTTTACTTTTCTTTAAAAAAAAAGGGAGACTTGAGCAAGTTATAGAGTTAAATAGCCTATCAAATATCTAAAAGGACAATGATTTCTTGTTTGCCAAACTAGTCACCATTTATTAAGAAAATTTGCTTGATGTTGAAAAGGTTAAACAAACCTTGAGGCGTTGCTGGCAGTTCAGTAGCAGGATCAACTCTTATTGAATGCAAACTAAAGAAAAAACCCAAAAGCATCTTTTAAAAAAAAAAAATAATTTGCTTTCAAATTTAAATCTAGTGTTTAAGGCTGGAATTATTTGGCTGGAAATGGCTTCGCTTTTAATTATACGTTGGTTGAGTACTGTGTAGCATTGTATGACACTGACTGACAGAGGACAGACATTACCTAATGTTTGACATTTTTAATTAAATAAGATTACTGTATGGGGACAGTTCACGTTTCAAAGTGGAGCAGATGCAGCTTTTCTATTAAGATCAGGATATAGTAACATCAGGGCTGTCAAATAACTTTTTTATGTAGTTATTACAAAATGACTACAGGGTAATTATGATTAATCACATTTCAAGATATAAGCAACTAACTTCTGGTCTGCAGCAGCCGATGAACCTGAAACTGCAGCCTAAGTAATGCTTGGTGTTAAAACCTCTTTGTAGGACTTCGAGAACAAACACCTATATTAAATAATATATCAGTATCTATTGTAATTGGACAGTTAAAATGATTGTTTTCCTCAAATGTTATAATATAAAATCCTAATGTGCGGTTTACAGGTTGCCTTGCTGTTGCTTTAATAACTATTCTGTATAATCACACACCTGCAATCATCAGACTGTATTCAGGAGTAAGAATGAAACTGTCTTACTTGAAGAATTCATTCAAAGTCGGAACCACTTATCTGGATGGATCACCCAACTGTGAACATTCATCTCATGGTTATAGAGCAAGAAGCTAACAACTTTGATGTTCCAGTCGGGCAGCTGGAGCCCAAAGGCAAACATTGCTGCTGTCTTTGGTGGAGCTGCTGTAACTTCAGCCAGTCATGGCTGACTGCTCACCAGCTCAAAGCTGAAACTCCCCCTCCAGTTTGCTTCCACAAGCAACCATCTTCACTTAATCACTGTGATGCACTCAAACCAGATTGCCATTGTTATCTAGAAGCGGTGATATCCATGACGAAGAAGTGACGCTGACATGGCGACCGTAGATGCAGCGCACTTTTTAATTCAACAGTGTTTTTATCACATGAACATGGCAGCCTGTTTGGCATTTATCTGGTTCATTAATCTGTCAAAATGTGAAGATGTGACTCCAGGGAGAGTCTTGCTAAATAACTACGGCTTAATCATGAGTATCTTTCTTCATCTCCTGCTGGTTTATTTGCAGCAAGGATTTTCATTAATGTTTAAGCCACAGATTGATTTCCTGATTAACTCAGGAGTCTGAGAGTCAGTGGAAAACTATTTTAGAGGCTGGGATTGGTTTTGCTTTAAAATGACAAAAAAATGCATCCATTGTAGGTAGGTGGCTGGTTATTTAACTAGTCCGTTTAGCTCTAAAGTTAATTGAGGTCAAGCAGATTTTTTGAATTTGTGATAATGGTAATTTTTAGAAACTAACTGATCATTGATGTTTTTATGTCCTTTGGCTGTTTTAGCCTGATGTGCATTTAAACGGTTTAAATGAATTTTTAGATATAAAAGTGAAAACAAGATGGAGAGAACATAAAGAAAGTTATGAAACTGCTTATCTGTTTTCTGATCCTGGTACTGAGTTGTTTGAATGTCTGCATTAATGTTGTGGTGGGTTGCTCAGTATGAAAATGGAGTAAACGTTTGACTTGCTTTTAGTGTTTTGTGGTAAAAGTGGCTGTGAGAATGTTTATAATCTCGCCTGTTAATGAGACAATGAAATTGCTTAACACTGAATTTCCCTTAAGGATGAATAAATAATTTTTTATTTCATTAATTGAAAGGTGACATATTCCATTCCCAGTTCTAATATACTTATATTAACACAAAAGTGAGTATTTATTGCATATGAAACTTTACTCTGTGAAGGCTGCAAACATGCATTTTTTTGAAGCTCACTGAAAACAAACATCCTACGATGGTTTTTTTCTGTTTCTCCAACAGCTCCCATATCCACCCATATATTAGCTGAAGGTTTCAGTTAATATAAGCACACATTTATATGTAACATCTGTATCATAGTAGTTTGATTGACGTGGCGATACAATTTGCTTCCCACTCTTTCCGCAACAACACTATTCCACTGCCTGCTGATGTGCCGGCCTGATAAGCGGCTACAGATACTCCAGCAGCTATTTTTCTGTAAAATAATGGCAACAATTGGCCTAATTCCTTTGGAAGCCTCTTGTTTTCATACATCTATACAGCTTAAATAGGTGGAATCTGCTAAAGCTCTTTTGATGAGACAATTTTGTAGTTGTACATCAAACCTGACCCACTTATTGTTGGAAACAGTGACTCTGCACTGAAAAGCAGAAATATGCACAAGCAGATTAACAAAAAGCTGGCATGATTGTAATTTTACACATAAGATCAAATACGGAAGCAACTTGTAAAGCTCCCAGGGATGTTCCAGGGATTTAAGTAATGATTCGATCAAACTTTAAGAAGAACACACACGTCCAAACAAACTGCTATAAAACCTTCAATTCATCAGTATTTTTTCCACTTTTTTCACCTCTTAATCAACTTCAGCACTGATCAAAACAATCAAACATCAAATAATTTTCATTAAATAATTTTTTTAACCCTTTAAATGCCAGTTTAACCATTGAAGGATTGAAGTCTGGGTGGTCCCAATTCTTAGTGCATTTGTCCGCATTATTTCGGCGACTGAATGTTACCTCCTTCAAAGAACTGATGGAGTTGGAGCTGAAGTTGAAGTTGGTCGCCATGGCCGTGACGCTGATCTACCAGCTTCAAAAGTGCGCACTGTACGTAACTTTTCCCGCGCTGTACGTATCGCCCTAACACGCATCAGTGCGTATGACGAAATCATGTTGGGGCAAGCCCTCCCAGAACCCATAGAAATTAATTGTAGGGTCCAAAATTAAAAAAAAAAAAAATAATAAAATCATCATGTAAGTCTATGAGAGCGCCTGGGGCGATTTTCAATCTGACCGAAATCGCCCCAAAGGGGCGGGGCTGCTGGTTGGGAAGTGTCAATCAGGTTGTTGAACGTTACAGTGATATTCAGGCTGCTGATTGGACAATAATATTAAGACTCAGACCGGCAAAATAAACTGTTTATCTCTCTTTTTTTCATGTGGCTTAAGGAGGGCGAGGCACGATCACCCACTATGGGCCAGCCGCCCCTGCTACAGAGTGCAACACCTAAAGGAGCAGCACATTCTGCCATCTTTCATGTGGGAATATAAAACGATGCCCAGAAGTTGATCTTTAATTGAGTTTTATTTGAAGAGGAAATTCATTTGGGGAAGGTGTCACTCTGTTCACTCTTCTGCTATAATAGATGTTGACCTTTGACCTCAAATCAAGAATAGTGCACTTACATTGGCAGATAAGTGCAATGTAAATGTACAGTTAGTCCTCACAACAATCCACACAAGTCCCTCCCCTCCCTCCTCACACACACATACAAACATGCTCATTACGTAAGTGCCTCTCACAGTAACACAGTGCAGTCGCTGCAGGCAGCTGCAGGGTTAAAAGAAGCCGTTGTGTCTCGTACTCAATAGCAAACCTCAAGCGAAACAAAGGAACCAAGCAATGGCAAACATGCACACGTGGTCCAGGCAGAAAAATGGGTTCGTCAGCATGTTGTACCATGAAGGCTCTTTGTCAAATTGAAAATGCATGCTGTGGTCATAGATGCAAGATATGTGCGTTAGTTCTGCTGGTCTTTTGTGGTTCTAAGTTGCAGGTTTGGGTTATTTCAAAAGAGAGGAGATAATACTTGTTTATAGTTAGAGATATGCCAGAGAGGCAGAGCTGCCATAACACATCGATGAGGCTAAAAAGCTGTGGCACAGAGAGAACAGAGACGGTTTCCTTTCTGCAAACCCAAAAAATCATACAGTATGTTGGTGGCGTAGATGGTTGATGATTAGCTTTGCATTAGAATTAGGAAAGGCAAACAGTAGTCTCACTCTTATCAGCGTTATGTCTAAAATGAATGATGATATCATAGTTTGCAGGAATGTGAAGGCAGCAGGGTCTGGTTTCACTTGTTAGAGCGTTGAGGAGTTTCTCAGGGACAAAAACTGGCCGTCACACACAGATAGCAATTTGGGAAGTAGTGTCATGGCTGTTCATCACAAAACTGCAGATAACTGCAGTGTTTTTTGCTAATATTTTTTTTTAGGGACCAAAGATGTGTCTGTTCCAGTTGACAAAGACCCTCTGGACAGAAAAAGCAGGGTAACCTGCATAATTTATAACCATTGTAAATGCTACGTCCTAGCTTCTGATTGAAGATGTTGTAACGTCGTTTTCATCAAGTTGGCGAGATGACAAATACTGCATGATTGTTGGAAGAAGGTGTGATATGTGGTATCTAGACAAAAGTGTATGGTACCAGTGTGAGGTCTATTAGCAACACCTCTGTGCTCTTGCAGATTCATGTCAGCCTGAATGTTTTATTAGTCGTCGTGCATGCCTCTACATGCGTGCTCAGGATGGGGGACTGGATAGAAGACAAATATGGAGGCGGTTTAATATTTTCCTAATATTTTAACTAAGCAGTTATTTCTTGCATTACAGGTTTATTTTAACATGTCTATTATAGATAGGTCTTTTATAAATTTAATAGGACTATTCATAGACAACTATATTACTGTCTCAGATGCCTTAAACGACATTGTTTGTGAATTAGTTCTGTACAAAAAGCTGAATATAATTGATAGCACACACCTTAATTCTGTAATGATTGTTTAATAAGGTTGATTGATAAAATAAGAACTGCTCAGGTGAAATCAAACTTCTAAAACTGATTGCTTTAGGAGAATTAACCCACAATATACTCAAAATTAAAGGGAAAGTGGACGTATTTCTTTAGGTTTAATTGATAAGACAGAAAATAGCTTGTTTGTTTATGTGAAGTCACATGGCTGCACATGTGGTTTTTTCAGGGAAGGTGGATGGCTGAACTTTTTTTTTCCATGTGCAGTTCTGTAAAGAGGAGAATTTTAAAGTTTTCTCATTAAAAGTGTTTTTTTTCCTTTTGCTATGACTTTTTTTATTTGTTTTAATTACTGAAGTAGTTTGGAATTTTCTAAATATTCCCTTTTTGGAAATTGGTTCAATATTTTCTCTCGGAAATTTGACGCAATGTGTCAAATTTGCCACCACTGATGGAAAAATGAAGTAGTTATTGTGAAGCTCTGATTGTCACTGTGTTTATCCATAAAAGAAGAATAGTAAATTAATTTATTACAAGGAAACAATCCCTTAATCCCTCTGCATGGTGGTATTGTTTGTATAATTTGATTAAATGACTTGGTTGATTTTTTTCCTTTTGCCACATCCTCAAATGTTAATGAAATCAGCAGAGACGTCTCTACATCTACATTTCTTTCACACTTTGATGCAGAATCATTTTAAACTAATTTAAATGGCCTTATAGAGTTGTATTATCTTTATTTCAAATAATAACTTAATTAAATCTGCTAATTTGATGTCACTGTTATAGTGCAATACAATAGTATCCTTTCAGCTCAGGAGAAAAAGTCAATTATTTGCAGATGTGAAACCTAAATGAAAATGATTCACCATGAGGTGATTGCCTTTAAAAGCAGCAAAGCCGTGAAAAACAGTTTGCAGAAGGTTAGCCTCATTCTGCTGTTTTCTTCCATGTGAATGAAGACAGGAATGATGATAATGGAAAATGATGACAATCATCTCAAGTCCTTATAATTAAATAAATGTCTAATAGTTTTGACGGTCCTTGTTGGAGCCACCCAGTGGTTGAGAAATCTGCCATTAACTAATTTAAATGTATAAAAGCTATAGCTAGTTAGATATTCAGATAGATTTTCATTTATTGTGTGCCTGATGGGAAAGAAGGACCCCCACATTATCTGCAACACTGGTGTTAATTGCAGGAAATTCTCAGCTACCACCTTTACTGCAGTGTTTATTTGTAATTTTTTTCTATATGATTCAGTCTTCATGTTTTTCAGTAAATTTTTAAAAGAAAATAATATGATTGGGTTTTATCTTATATATAGCAAAGCTTTTTCTCTATACAGTGAATCCTCGTTTATTGAAATTGAAATTTACTTTATTGTCCACCATGGTGGAAAATTGTCTTTAGTTCACCACACACCTCACATTTCACATATTCACAATCACATTTAAAAAGCTTTTAAAATATCTGGTGCAAATAAATAAATTAAGTTGAATTAAATTGAGTGTGCTGCAGTTATCGTGGTGAATACGTTCCAAAAATAAGCCGCGATAGGTGAAATCTGCGAAGTAGTCAGCTTTATTTTTTACTGTTATTTTTCAATGCAATACTATACTGCAGAATGAAAAAAAAAACTCTTTTCAGGCCCAAAATGTGTTTAAGAAATAGAAATATTAACGTTTTCTTACAAATAACTATAATAGTTTAAAGAACGGTGTTGTAAAACAATATTTCTTATATAGTACTGGATACAAGGTAGGAAACATTGTCACTGGCGTATTTCCCAGTCCCTCCAGCAGCGCCTCTTCGTCCTGACTCCGCTGCGCTGTAGCGTCTTTTTCTACTGAAGGCTGCGCAGGGGTCTTTCTCTGAGAGAAGAACATCGTTATGGGTAGTTGTTGGCCCTCTTTCTTTTTCTGAGCAAGAATATTTTTATAAACGGACATGTCACCTTCAATTACAGTACAGAAAAAAATAATCCGCAAAGCAGCAAAGCCGCGATAGGTGAAGCGCGATATAGCGAGGGATCACGGTACCCTAAACCTATCATACTGAGGATCTGTCTCACCACAACATCATAAGTATGGTGATGACTTGACACCCTTTGACACTTTCTCCATGGCTCCCAGGGTGGAAAGGTGGCTGCATCATTGCTTTCACTTACATTGCAGATTTTGTACCAGTGGGGGCATCAGCATAAAAAGCATATAAGTCACCAAATTAATGTGGCATTTTACATTGAATTATGGCGACTGAGAGGGTGCATAAATGTAACTTTGCAGATTGAAATTGGGTTGTTTGTTGGTGAAGTGGAAACACGTAAAGACATCATGTTAGTGGTGAAGTCACAAACAAAAGGAAGACTGACGAGTGGCAGCACGCTGCTACCATGGTTAATGGTATCAGTGGAATGGAAAGGTCAGTGCACCATATAAATTTAAAGAAAAAAAGTCTAATCTCAAGGTAAAGAGGCTGATGACGCTCTACAACCGAGCAATTACGAACGTGTCCCACATCAAAGCATGTCCTTTGCGCTCTGAGGTTGATAAATAATGTGACGAGTCAGTGCTTCAAGGGGTAGCCACTGTCGCCAGAAAGCTATGTCAGCAAATGTACAGATCACAATATAATAGGTAAACCCGCATTGTAGGAGTTCAATCAATGAGCAGCCTTTATTCGCAGCACCTGCCTGCTGCTTTTTCTCCACATTGCTGTGCAGCAGGATGAATGAATGGACCCAGGCCACCGTGCAACCACATTTATTTGAACCATATCCGGTCACAAATAACTTGTGCATTAATTTAATGCAAGTTTTCATAATTCAGTTGACTTTTTTTGCCATTTGCTGTGAATAAAAAAAAAAAACACATTGAATAAAAACAAGGGCTTAGACACAGTGTCAGCATTATCTGTACTGCTTATTCCAATGATGGTTTACTGGTAGCTGGAACCTGTTCCGGCAAGCATCAGACGAGGCAGAGAACGCCCTGAACAGGTTGCCTATCCAGAATGTTACTCAATAAATGCACTAATTGCTACACAACCTCTCAGAATTAACGGACTAATAAGCACCATCATCATTTTAATTGGTATGAACAAACTCTGACACTTTAATCCGTATTTATGGGATAAATGGCTCAGGTTTGGAGCATGTTTATAATAATCCAGGCTTCCCTGGTTTTAATTACGAGAACACAATGTCTAAAAGGAATAATAACATGTATGTCACATTGAATGGGGCTTAAATTCATCATCTCATCCGCCGTCTTGCCAGTTTTTTTTTATTTTCAAAAGGTTCTGGTCCTGTTTTTTGCGTGAGCAAGCTTATAAATGAGACCCTTTGGTCTTTTGTCATTTTTTTGTCTTGTTTGTCTTGTTTTCTGTTTTATTTTGAAAGGCTATTTCCCCTTTACTTCTTGTTCCCATCTCTGCCATTAATCATCACACCTGCTTCATGTAATCAGCCCCTCTCTAAGCTCCAGTTTTTCTTTCTTTATTGTGTCTGTGTGTTTCTTCATCAGCTCTCTGATTATTTTCTTAAGACTTCAGTTGTTTCTGAATACGGATCTCCAGAAAGGGTATCTAAGCTGCTGGATGCACTGTGACTGTTTTTCAGGCTGGTAATAATCTCTACATTTATGGAGGCACTGACCTCACACTTCTTAAATCCTTCAGGCTGTTTCTCAAATGGAAAGGTTTTTTTTTTTAAGAAAATGGAAGGGGAAGTACATTGCAACACATTGTATGACTTCTGAAAGCCATTTTTTTGTTAGAGTAAAGAGATTTATTACCTAAAGAACTCTAAAAGCTATCTTTAGTGGTACAAAAAAGGTTTTTACACTTTACCAGCTGTTCACCAAACTGCTGTGCAAACAGTGAAAACAGGTTGATAAATCCCTGTTTTTCTAAATGTTATTCTTCAAATACTTAGGCAATCCATCCTTTTATTTTTCTAGTTTTATAAAAACATCTGATCCTGAAATTTATATAACAATGAGGTCATTTCCCTTTCATTTTTACAGGCCTGCAGTTAGTCAGATGGGAATCTGTACATAACATTTTGCTTTCAAAAAGGAGGAAAATAGCCTCTTTACCAATAAATAATATGATGATTATTGAACCAATTTTGTAACTGGTGGCCTAGAAAAGATAGTCATTGCAGGTATAATTCTTCTGTCACTATGGGATTAAAACACTGCTTTAATCTGAAGCTGAAAAAATGTTTTAAAACCTGAAGTCAGTATTTTGAAAATGGAAAAACTGAAATAGTTTTGTAGGTATGGAAATAAGTTTTGAAACCTTACAGTATTTTGGATGTCTGAAAAAAGTTTTAACCTCTACAAACATATTTATTAAAACTGATTTTTCACAAGTGTAACATGTATTTTCCAGAGTTTTTTGCAGCATTGCTGTTTTTATTTAGACAATTTCAGGGTTTCAAATATGACATTGTCGTCCCAACATGTTGGTTTGAAAAAACTTGTGATGAGATGTGAAAACTGCTGTGTGCATGCTTGCAGAAAAAAGTTCTGAAACCTTTAAACGTGACTTTTAAAATGTTCAAATATTCTGCAAACATCTTTTTATATTTGAGCTTTTGGTGCAACACTGGTTTTTCGTTTTACAGAGTTTAATCCTACATTTTCAGAGTTCTGTCCACACCACAGCGAGGTTTCGTCACGTCATGTTTGGCAGCATTCTTGTCCTGTTTTAGTTTGAAACTCTAAAACTCACACACTGAAAACCTAAAACAAAAAGAAGGGGAGAAAAAAGCTCGGTGTGGGGGGACACCGGCCTCTTTTTAATCAATCGTTTCTCAGGTAGGTGAGCCAAGTGAGGAGTAATCATTTGTTTTTATTTGACTTTCAGACATTCAAAACATGTTTCAAGGTCTCAAAACTTATTTTCAGATTTGCAGGTTTTGTATTTTCAAATACTGACTTTCAAGGTTTCAAAGCATTTCTTTTTTTCCAGCTTCAGATTAAGGCAGGGTTTTAATCCCATACGCCGCCGTTGATCTGACAATGCTGCCAACTTGTCTCATTCTCATGTAATGAGAATGAGACAATGTCTACATGTAAAAGCTGCAGAAATTCACTTTGACATGACAGGGTGTCGCTGAGGATCTGTCATTCAGATGTGATGACTCATGATGATATTATTCAGGGAAACTGAAATCAAATTCAAGTCATTTAAAAAGAGGTATTAACAGATGACATGGTAATTTTTTTCTTTTTATATTAACATGCAGCCTTTTTTCATTATTTTTCTACATCGGAACCATGAGGAAAAAAATCTTTGGCATATGAGGATGATTATTTGAAATAGCCTCCGCTAATGGACAGCTCAGAGACATGTAATTGCTTCTATGTGCTGCAGTCTGTGCTTTGGAAGGTAATGGATTCTTCCAGGTGCTTTCCTGTATATAGCTACTGTATAATAAGAGCGTATATCATCCTGATTATTTATTAAATCCACAAACTGAAATGGTGCAAGATGTTTCCTTCGCACCACTGCTTGTCAACAGCAATTTGAAAGACTTAGGAAATAGATGATTGAAACCTTCTTTGCTTTGTACCATGCTAAAAAATTTTAATTGCAAGTGAATGTGTGTGTGTCTGAGATGAAGCACAAATGCCACAGAATATTGTTGGTGCTGTTTTTAGTCCAAAAACACTGCAGTGAGCTTGTAATTGCAGTGTTGTATTACACCCCACCTTCCTGCTCTCAGAGCCTGTCTGCCTCTCCCTCACTGACACGCCATTATGCAACCATCATTTCTTGCAAGTCCTTGCAGGATAGCAGGCCTGATTATGTAACATCTTGGGGGGGGGGGTAACATGCCGGAAGGATTCGTATGTAGCCACAGCGTCCTAGGGATGTTTGCTACATTCAACAAAGCATCGAAGTCCTTAGTGAATGGTTTGAAGGCTCCACAGGATGCACAAACTGGTAGAATGAGTGTGTTTGTGGTAAATTAGCTGCTGTTTCAGCTTCTTTTTGTTTCTACTTCATATGATCATTTTTATCCACAAACCGAAACCATTCCATTCATTTAGATTATTCACACAAACATGGTTGTTGCATTTTATATCAATAAGAACAATTTTTAAGCTGTTGAGGGACAATATTTTTAATCCATCCCGGCTGTAGATATGTGGTCACATTTTAGGTGGAACAGAAACGTCATTATTTCATCTCGGCTTTTCTCACACAGTTCTGTTTGAGAACGTCTGAATGTTAAACAAGAACGAGCTTAATAAAACCCGAACCAATCCAAACTCTCAGTTCTTCCTGAGCGTCAGGTTGCAGAAAAGAGTGATTAAAACACAATGGGATTCTTATCAGTTTGATGTTCCTCACAGCACTGTTTTATCTTTGGCTTATTATTTTGGTTCGGGACCAAACTCAGACGGCAAACAGAAGACGTCTCAAGAGCTTCAGTTGTTCTGCATGTGCCAATAATAACTTATTGGGGTTTCATTTTACTTTTAGGAGGTGTTTGAGCTAATCAAAGTGCAGTTTATATCCAGAGAGTTTCTATATGCATAGTTGGATATGTTGGAGGCAGTGGGGTTAAGAAGATGCCTTGTTGTTGTTGTGTTTGATGGCCACACAGACCACCAGTCTGCTGGACTGCTGCTTTGAATGTCTCTTTCTCAGAATATGCATCATCATGACTTCCTCCATCATCGCCATGTTTGCTACATTATTATTGAATCTCACGTGGAAATTAATGCTGAACTTTGCACTATCCACTAATGAAGTGGTTCTAAAACCTTTTGGGTTGCGATGCTCTAGATGGCAAAGGTTAGTGTTAGTATTAATCTGGAAACTTCAGTTTGAGAACCACTGCTCTGGTGGATGTGCTTTGACAACATGATGGCACTGTGGTATCAAGAAAACATGAAGCATGACGGTGTTGGTATGGGACGTGTGCCTCTGATATCTCCTTGCTAAGCTAAGGATAACAAAGTATTTCACATACAGTGACTCCATCTTATTGCATAAAGGCACCATGAAGCAGGCTTGTTCTGTCTTTACTTACCATATCTGCTCTGTGTTGTGTCAGAGGTAATTTTCTTTGACCCCCAGTTTACTTTGGACCCGTCACATGATCACACTGATGTGTAAAGAAGGTCCTGAATGAAAATGGTTCATGAATTGTCTGTGTCTGTTTCCATGTCCTTGAACAGAGAAACTTGAGCTAGAAACTGACATTTCTTTTTAATAATGCGGGGAAACAGATTGAATCACAGTAAACTGCGTGCATTAATATTTATTGTCAATGAAAAGGAAGTTGTTTTTCTTTTAATAGAACGTGTTTTATTGCTACAGACCAACAGAAAAGAGCAGTAAACAATCTGCACAGGGAACAACTCTCTGCAGAGCATTATTCATACTCATGGACAAGGAAGATCAAGTCATTGAACTCAATTTCAAAGACAGAAATAGACAAAAACTCTTACAAATGAATAGCTCCCATAATATCATCACAGTACAGGTACAATTGGTTACAGTGCAAAAGAAGAAGTGGCTCATTCTCATTACAACATGTACCTAGAGAATTATATTTCATTTAGAGTGACGGGACTCTTTAATTTCCCTCTCTCCCGCTCACATTCGTGTCATCATTAGCTGATGTGCAGCTTCTTGTTCATCCTTCATCTCACCAAACAGACTGAGGTCAAGTAGTCAGCTACAGCATTTACTTGGTCAAATTAGCTGCTGCTAAATTTGGAGCACCGCCAAATAAGGATCATTATAGGAATGCATCCATACAGCCTCGTGAGAAACCGAGAGGGATGATCTTCTAGCCAGAGTAATTAAGTTTTTCCTTAACATTACTACCATTTACTGGTGAGAAGTTTTTTCTAAAGCAAAAAAAATGTTTAATGGGAATGAAGAAGTGTGTAACCATACAAGCATTTCTCCTATTTGGGATAGTTTGATGGTTCAGTGCATGTGTGTGTGTGTGTGTGTGTGTGTGTGTGTGTGTGTGTACAGAGAAATAGTTGATGTATGTGTGTGAGGTAATGAGGTACAAGTATTAAAAGATTATTACTTTAAATTAGACTCTGCAATTAGCCAATGGAAATGTTGCTCAGGAGGTAGCACAGTTGAACTGGAAGGTTGGTAGTTTGATTCCAGGTTTCTCCTAACTGTATGTTGAAGTGTTCTTAGGCAAGCCACTGAACCCAAGCTAGTCCCTCAATGTGCTTGTGTGTGTGTGTGTGTGTGTGAATGGGTGAATGTAGTGTAAATGCTTTGAGAGATCAACATGACTGGAAAAGTGCTGTATAAATGCAAGACTATTTATCATTGAGCAGTTCCAGTAGATGAAGGGCTGAATTAAAATACGACATAGCTAGCTAAGCCTCAGTTTATCATAAAAACACCAACCATTAATAACTTTGCTGTAAGTTTTAAGTGTTTAGATCAGGTAGCACAGATTTAACAAATACTGAGATGGTTATCGAATAATTAAAAATACAACATTTTGAGAAATGCAATAGACCCAAGCAACACCCTATGGTGCTGGGAATCACCGCCCTAACATGGTGGACTGGTTCAAAAACCTCCGTGAACCTCTGGGTTGTGTCAACAATTTGTGGCAACACTCATTGATCTGTTTGTGCAACAGCCGAGAAACAACATATTATAAAAAGCAACAAGGAAGCTGTTGATGTTTGAGTTCCTTTAGATTGCAAAAAATGTCACTACTTAGCTTTAGCGTGCATCTCCGGGATCATCAAATGGAGCTGAAGCTGCTGCATGAAGGCACTCAGGACTCAGCAGGACTGACAGACATTTGACACCTGAGCTGTTTCACTATGTTAATGTGTAAAAACACGTTTATAAGATGTATTTTTGATTTATAATTTATTTTACTGTTGTTGCAAAAAAGTGTCAAAGGAATTGTTGGTTTGCTACCGCAGCAGCTACTCCCACTTTCTGCAAACACACCAAGTTTGTCTGTTCCTCTTTAGGTAACCGGCTTAAAGTTTAGTGAGCTTAGTGAAACCAACATTGTTCATCATTTGACCGATATTTCAGAAGGAAAACTTGTATCTCTATTATCCCTTTAGTGTTTTTTTTTATTTTGAAAATTGTTTCGGTGCAGAACTCCCTCACTAGGTTTATAGCTGTTACTTAACGCTTTGCAAACTGATTGCATTTTAACCGTACATGCTCATCATGAGCACCTAAACCACCGTGATGGTCCTGCTGGTGGAAAACATCAGTGCCGCCTGATCCCTGTTTTGTGAAGAGTGTGCTGTGTGCCACAACTTCTCAGTGGATTTTCCTTTATCACTTCATCAGCATGGAAGTATGGAAGCATGATGTGTGTATCTGCATGTAAAACATGTTTAACATTGCTTTAATGAATCGCCTGCTTTGCAGCATCTGTGACTTTGCATGTTTATTTTTCTACCAAAATGCCCGGCAAAAGTGTTCCAGCATCCTTTTTAGTAGACCATCAAGGAGTTATGGTATGGCTTCTTAATATTAATATGAAACATTTTTGCTGCACCTTTAAGATTTTTGACAGCTTATTCTACTACAAGTGAAGGGAAGAAAGGAACAGGAACAGCATCTCAGACATGATGAAAGCCTTTTCTGTTATCTTCTCAAGTCTCCTGAAAGCTGAAAAAGCATGCTGTGATTATTTGAAAGTAAAAGCGTCTGGTCCTTGAGGAGGGAAAAAAAAATGCATTCCCAGAAATAGTGGGTGCAGGCTGTGACTTAGATTGATGTAGCATTCACACCTTCAGCTTCTTTTGTGTTGTATGCCTTGTCTTGCCGGCAACTTTGTACACAAGCAGATGCCTGCATATATTTATTATTTTAGCTGCATTTCCCTCCAGAAGCACAAAGGTTCTTTCGCTTTAGGAGAGTTTATTTTATCAGTTATACTGACAGCGAAACATCAGCGCCATCTCTCACCTTCTAATGCTTTGTGATTGACTGGGCTATCATCAAGCATCTTAATCATTAAGCCTCATTTTAAAGGGCAAAATGCATTTTTGAATACACTCCATGACCAGGCTGCCTTTAGTCAGATGGCAAAGTGGTACATTATGATTAGGATGTGACTAATCTGTGGCGCCTCACAGCAAAATAATCAGTCAGTTGTGAAGCGCACCAGCATCCAAGATGGCTGGAATGAGACGGCTGCTGTGCAGCCACGGTCAATACCACAGAACAGAGCATCACAAAATAGTGTGAAGAGTGGAGGAAGAGGAAACGGATTGAGGGTGATGTGCACAAGCCCAAGTTTCAGTGCAGCAAAATCAAAGAATAATATGGTAAATTAGAATTTATACACCCCGCCTCTCGCCCGTTGGCTGCTGGGATAGGCTCCAGGCTAGGATAGGCTGTGTGTGAAAAGAGATTTATATATGTATGTCCAGCTTTCCTCCCCAAAGAAAGACAAAGTGATCCACCGCAACAAGCTGATTAGTTTCTTTAGGACTCTGATACTGCTGCCCCCAATAAATGGTGCAAAACTGATTGCATCTTCAACAGCCAGAAATGCAACATTTCAGGGCAAACATGGCAGAATCTGACCTTTTTCAAGTTATTCCTGTCCTTTCTTGTTGATGTATGTTGCATTTCTAGTCCAGTCTCCTCTCCCGTTGAACCTCTTCCCACTCTGGAAAATGGCATAAACATCTTCAGGCTCTACATACTCAATGTACTATGGTCTGTTTCTGTTAAAAGGTTGCTTTTACATTTAAAAGTCTCAGGAATAAACATGTTTTGATATTTTACTTGCTTTTTAGAATTGGATAGGAATTGAAGTGATCGTCCCAGAATATAACCTGTTTCCCGAGTCGTGTTCAGACCCAACCACAAAGGGCTTCCCATCAGCAGAGTACAGTTTATTAGTAATAGATTACATTTATTTTGGTTGTGCTGATTTTATTTTGTTAGTAATTTATTGGAAGTCAGAAATTGCAAAGCGTTTTTTCAATCATCGGATGTGATACTGCAGCTTCTGACACCAACTGAGGATGTAGCCCCTCTTTCTCTGATAAGGAGGTGGATGAAATTCTCACATAGTGTGCTGTTTACAGTTCTCTCTGGTGAATTCTCACTCTGTTTCTTACAGTCTCTGTCAGCAGCATGGGACAGCATCTAGGAAAAAAGGAGCCATCCACATACAGCAAGGTAAGAGTCCTTTTTAATGACTCGGTCGATGTCAGAGAAGTAATAAGGACAATAATACCTTATAACACCTGAATCAGTGAATGAAGCATGTGTGAGGAGGGCTTTTATGTTTTTTTTTTTCCCTCCAACCCTTATCAATGTTGGAGCCGCCTTTTATCGGCAGGACTTTGGACCACATTGCAATTATGTCGTCCCTTTCCTGCACTCTACTGATTTATTACTCTTACTTAGCCTTTAGTCAGTCATGCATGTCAGGAATCTCATTAAAGAAAATCGTAGTTTATGCAATGCGAACTTGCAAATACGCTTTTTATTTTAAAGTGGTGTTTCTCTACAATGCTGAGGCTGTGCTAATCACACTGCAACAAGCAACCCTGTACACCCTCCTCACATGTTTATTTTGAGACTCTAAAGCTTTTATTACATAAAACACGAGTTAAAGCATGAAGTTGTTTTTTAATGTGGGGAGAACAGAAAATGAAACAAATATAAACATGTACAGTAAACTTTTTTTGTCTACTTTAAGATTTTAGTCTTTTTGTTTTGAATAAATGAGAACATCAGAACAATAATGTGTGAAATGGATCATAATTCATCACAATGAGATAATCACTATTCTACTGATATGCTATTATACTATTATACTAACATGATTTTAACATTAAATAGGATGGTCAAAGTAATTTTTTCATGACCATCATAGCTGTCTGTATTTGTCTGAATGGAATCAGGTGAGTGAAAGTCAATGCTAATATCATATTTCCATATTTTCTGCTGATTTGTGCAGTAATAGCTGTATTTGTTGACACGGGAGAAGTTTTACTTTTCTTGACTTTTAAGCCATATTTTGTATATAAAGACAGATATATGATGCTGATTAAGTTGTATCCTTGTAAAAGGCTATTATTGTAGTTTGTGGGCATTATTAGATTATGATCTGGCTAAGATTGTCATGTCGTAAAATGGGATCTAGATAAGTCATTGATCACCTAATTTTTTCTTTGCGATCCAGTAAATTGTGATATTGTATCTTTGTATTGAGAAGTATTTATTCTGTAAGCTGCTGGGAATCTAATTTCCCTGAGGGAATCGTCCCAAAGGGATCATTAAAGTTAAGTCTAAGTCTAAATCATTGGCTGAAATTCCATAATCCTGAAAATACAAATGATTAACGGCCTTTCTCTGTATTTGATGTGTGTGCCTGCACTGTTATTTTTATGTCATAAAGAGTTTGCATGCTTGTTTACATATAACTCCAAAGTTTTTATTTGATGATCAAGGATTTATTGTACAAAAAAATCTGCCAATAAAGATGGAAGTCTGAATTTGCAGAAGAGGCTTTTGTGGTTGTAAAAAGGATCTGCATTGATGGGGGGAAAAAATAGAAGTTCTTTTGC
The DNA here is from genome assembly GCA_037177335.1 of Kiunga ballochi. Lineage (NCBI taxonomy): Eukaryota > Metazoa > Chordata > Actinopteri > Atheriniformes > Pseudomugilidae > Kiunga > Kiunga ballochi. The sequence goes on along the minus strand of JBAMIG010000006.1, from coordinate 20,609,068 downwards.
AAACATCCTGCCCATAGACGCGTTGTACAAAACTGCATGCAAGACTCTGACGTTGTGGCTGCGACTTATGTCCTTTTACACTTCTGTCTGATTGGACAGTTTGATTAGTCACCATCCAATCAGAGAGCAGATGGCTTCCTGTCCTCCTGTACTGCTGCAGTCACAGGGAGTAGCTATATTTAAGTCAATTAAGGAGTATTGAATAACTATCACCAATAAGCTTTGATGATAATTTCCTTTTATATACACTAAACAACATACTTTTGTACATTTTGCACATATGTGGAATTTACTTTAAAAATTGAGAAACCTCATAACAAAATTCAATACATCAGTCACATTCTGCTGCTACTTTCAACTAATTTCAAACATTGTATAAATATATATATATATATACATATATATATATATAATATATGTATGTATATGTTGATACAATGCATGTATTAGTTAAAGCAATCAGTCAAACATTCAATAAGAACAGTTTGCCATAGCCATACTTTAAGCATAAAGACACCAAAAATTCTTTCTGCTGCTTCATTTTATTTTTTAGAATCCTTGGAGCTATGAGCCTTTTTGCAAGGTTGAAAAGGTTCATTGAAGAACCCTTCTGAACTGGACTAGGTTAATAGATTTTGAAGTGCATTTAGGGGAGACAATAAACCCTCTGCAGACACTCATGTCATGAACAAAAACTTCAGCACCGGTATCAGAGGTGCCGATAACCTTCCTGGAAGTTCATCTATCTCATGTGGCATAGCGCTTTAAACAATAACCTGGCTTTAAGTCACACAAAAACTCTGGAGAGGCCAGTGAACAATATTTGCTTCTAATACAAATCAGATATAATTAACAGTGAGAACAGAAGCAATCATTGCAACAGAAAGCATTGAGACAGATTAATGAATTCACAGAAATGTTGAGAAACACAGTTGGCTTACAGGAATGCAACAGACATCAGATATCAAATATGCCCAATGCTCTTGAGGGAAATTAAAGTCAACTTTCCTCTTTATCTTTCATAAGAAGAAAAGTTGCCTGGAAACTCTAAATAAGCTTTTTTAATTGGCAGCTGTACCTGGAGGTTAGCTCTTGAGAGAAAATGTCTGGCCCTGATAGAGCCACAATTAGATAGAAAAAATACACATTTTCTAAATGTTTCTGCTGTCTAAGTGCAGAAATTACAGGTCAGACGCTGGCCCTGTTAGCCAACTGTGGAGGAGGATCAGACCTAAACTGGGGCAGTAATGTAATTTAATGACATCATGTCATTAACCCTGACCTTGTTTTAGTTCTTTTTGTCACCACTTTTTTAAATGACTGTGGGTGTTGTGAGTTTGAGGCTCCAGTTAGAGCTGAAGAGGCTGCAAGCTCGTTGTAAGTGGATCCAACTCCAGACTGTGAACAAATAGGAACAGAAAGAAAGAAAATAACTGGCATTAAGGATGAAAGCTCCCTTCTGCATCTGCTCTTGATGTTGTGAGCAGCAACGTAAACTTTTGGTTGACTGGTGTGAGCCTTTGGCTCATTGCCTGGATGGTGCAGCGATCATGTCGGGAAGAGGGCAGCTCAGAAACCAGCATGGTAGCTGATGGTTCAGCTCACAGATGATTTGTTTCCTCTGCTTGCCAAACACACTCTAGAGAGACAAGACAATTGGATCAATTTGTCAAGTGTGGGGCTGGTGTGGAAAGTGTTTATCCAGGATATGGCTCTAAAGCAGCATTTTATGTTTGTTTTTTTTTATTTGATCTTTTTAATGAAATGATTTATGTCCGCTCATTATCTGTTTTCCCTTCATTTGGATTGACTTTGTAGTCAATAGGAAGGTCGTACAAAGATATGGCTAAACTGGAACAAATGTGACTGTAAGGCAAGTTGGGTTTAGATGCTGTAGTCGGTCCTGATTCCTCTCTTCATCCTTTTAAATAAGATTAGCTTCATCATTACCTTCTTTGTTGCATCTTAAGAGTGATTTAGATCTAAAAAAAAAAAGTAACGTTTTACATTGAGGATGCTGAAATGAAATGATCAGAACAACTTCTCAGCTGTTAAGCATGGGGGTGGGATGACCGTTCTTTGAGTTAATGCTGCAGTGAGCGGCTTAATTACAAACAAGATTTGAGATGATCACTGAAGAGAATAACTGCAGTGTATTTCTGTATTGCAGCTTCTGGGTGGCAGATGCCACCATGTGGAGGTCACATGATGAAGTAATGAAGGTGCAGTGTGATCATCAAAATGTTTTCCAATATTTCTAATGCTCATGCATCTTGCAGGTGCCTGAGGCACGGTTAATGGTCTGATACCGTGCATTAACTGTTATAATTTATAACAGAACACTTTGGTCGTGTCTCCTACAGCCGGTCATGACCAAGCGCTGATCCAGGTCCTTGGTAGACAAGGGGTCAATGATCTTAAGCAGCCTTAAGAATGCATAACTTAAATGAAGCTCCTCGTGAAGGTTTTACCATATCCTACATATGATACTCCAAACTCTACATCACAAAAAAATCTAGGAGTGTTCAGTTTGCATCAAAGATCAAATCTACAAATAAAAAAAGGACTTTTGGGATAAAAAAAAAAATGGCTTGAAATTCTTAAAATAAAGCTGAAATTCATATGAAAAAGAGTTATTGCCTGCTGTCACACTTCCCAAAGGGAGCTGCTGCTAAGACTTCCCTTGTGAACGTCCCAATCTGTCCCTCTCATTCTGTAATGTTCTGAAACTGGGAAACTATCAAAAGAACATGTTAGTATTTAACATGATGCCTTATGAAAACCATGGTAGTTTTTACTTAAAATAGTTCCCAGATATGTATGAAGGTATACTTTTGATCAAAGGTCCCTTCACCTGTTAGTGCCAATAAAAGATATATAAGCAATCCTAATGATTTGGATTCACTTGATTACTGAAGACGGCATAATCGTTACATTAGTCCATTTATGTAGCATGTGAAAACAGTTATTAGTTTAATGTTATTAGATTTGTTGTTCACTGCACACAGAAGTACTTCGAGAGAAATGTAGGACGTTTTGCTTTTTATGTTACTGTTATTTACGCTGCGTGCATATCTGACGGCACTGTTTGTGCAGCACACCCATAGACCATATGCCACATAATGTTGATGTGTTTTTGCTCATCGGCAGTGAGTGGAATTGATTTTTTTAACCTACCTCGAACAACAGCTTTTAAAATCAGGATGTGGCTAGGCTCTGTACATCCTTCCATAAATCAGAACAAAACATTTGCTGCAGCCACTGAGCAGGTGAGCAAAACTTGTTTCTGTTGCAACATTTGGTAGCGTTGTTGAAATATATTCACACAAGAGTATAAGATATTGTATTTATAAAAGTTGCAAAAGAAATAAACCTGATTGAAAGACCCAGTTATTGAAGGTATAAAACCCTTCATATGGCTGACTATTGTAGGATAGAATAGATAATAGTTGCTGCTATATTCAATGATGGCTCTAATTTGAATTATGTACTTATGAAACCTGGTTAAAAAAAAGAAAAAACAAAAACAAGTGTTGTTTGGCACTGTGTTATACGTGGGTGGTGCTAAATCTCCAAACTACTGATTATCTTCCACTGAATCTGTATAATTAGATATTATCTTACCAGCTTGTGTTTTATAAGCTGCTTTATACTTTGTGCTTGTCATGAAGTTCTATTACTGAAACAACTGAATTGAAGACTCAAGTCTCCAGATGAGGGAGCTTGAGGCTCATTTAGCAGGTCACCAGCCCTCAGAAATGGTGAGTGTACCAATTAGAGCCCTCTATGTATTGTGGCCAGCACAGCAGGCCTGTTCCTGTGTCTGCTGTTTGTCTGTGTGAGATGTGTCCATAAACACGGAAACATCAGAATTACAGCCATAGTGCTCCCAACTGAGCTTTAGATGTAGAGTGTAAGTCACTCTGTGGAGCTTTGCTAAACAAGTGGATGTTTTTTTCAACTTGCTTTTTCAGCCATGAAATTCAAAGTTGTGAGTTTTTTTTTTTTAACAGAAACGCCAATTAATTTCACATTGTGAATTCTTATTCATCTGCTGATAAAAGGCCAATGGGTTTAATTTAACTGACTGCCCTCCTGGTATTTAATAAATTATGAGAATTAACTTGATGTTTTTGTTTTGGTTTTTGGTGCAATGCAAAGTAGAAACTAGTAATGACCTTTTTGTTATTTTGAAGTCATTTTATTGTAAGACATTGAATAATTGATTTGACTTTCTTGTCGGTATGTGACTGGCTTTAATAAACACTTGGTAGTGATCAATTACTCCAACCAAGAGGTGACGTTAATCAACCAGGCTGTTTGCAAAGCACAAAAAACAACCCCAAAACAAAGCTGCACTAGTATTAAGTTCTAGTGCATCGTGTGCATCACTTTAATGATCTGTGTTAATTAAGTACAAATATATGAAACAATCAGGGTCAAAGGCAACCTTCAGATTGTTCTGTGTGAAGCCATTTTGATAAAAATAGATTGAAAATGTGCAGTTTAACCTCTCAAAGCTAAGCTGGTATATCATTGGTCTACCATGACAATGAACAATCATTTGAGAGTGAAGCGTCCAAAAGAATGTCCATTTACAAAGACGTAGTCCAT
>JBAMIG010000006.1:20590705-20601324 GCA_037177335.1 Kiunga ballochi | reverse complement strand
TGGTCTACCATGACAATGAACAATCATTTGAGAGTGAAGCGTCCAAAAGAATGTCCATTTACAAAGACGTAGTCCATAGCTAGCGTCGTCATCACATTAGATAGATTGCAGCCATCACCACGATGATAGCAGCTCAAGACCACCAATAAGTTTAGAGTTTAATGAAACTTGTAGATTTTGAATTTACAAGTAGAAAAATTCAAGAAAAAAACGACACAAAACTGTATAAACTGTCCATTTACAATATAGCTAAACTAAAAACTAGCTTTTCACCATGGATTTGTGGACAGTCATTTGTAATCACTATCATCACTAGAAAATGTCATTCATTGGGAATTCAATAGTGAATGATCATTGGGAACTAAATGGGGCTCGCCAGCATCCCATCCCAAATGATGGAATTATCAGGAAAAAAGAGCATGAGAAACTGGAGAAGTACCAAGTGTCTCAAGGAAGAACTGGAGAAGGCCTGGAGGGTGAAAGCAACAGTGGTGCCCATAGTCTTTGGAGCATTGAGGGCTGTGTCCCCTACACAGTGGCTCCAACAGAGAGCTATCAAATGATGGCTGAACATCATAATGGAGAAACATCAGACATGTCCGTCCAGAAGAGCACAGTCCTAGGAACAGCTAAGATACTGCATAGGGCCCCCGAGGATTCAGATAGAGAACCTGAGCTTGAGATGAACAGCCGCCCTCCGTACCCAGTGGAGATGGGAAGGGTGGTTAAGGAAGGAGTTTAAATATAAACACACTACCAGTCTAAATTTTAGACATACTTTCCCCTTTTGATTTAATGGGAAAGAGTATCACTATTTAACTTTGATTCACCCTCCATCCCTTAAAATTGCACATGATCAAACATTGAAGTGCACAGCTATTTATTTCAAACCAGCATAACCATGAAAGATGTTTAAACTACTGTTATCCTCTTCATCTTTCTCTGAGTGCTCAGTAACATTGAACCCTATCCAGTACTCTTACAATGATTGGTGATCAGAGGTCTGAGTGGAGCTGGGGCGGCAGTGTCTGAAAGTGTCTAAAATGACCATCGAACAAGCAAGCATGTTCATAAGCATTAGCCTCAGCATATTTCAGGCAGAATAAATAGAAAAGACAAGACATTGGCAAACCTTCAGGACAATAAATGTTCATTCTTTTGTCTTTCTTTATACTTGTCAAACTATGTCTTCTCACTCAACCGGGTGCAATGGTAAATATATTAACACCTTTAAGCAATGCCTGTTTAAATCTTTCGAGCTTAAATAGCTCTTCCTTTTTTTTTCTTTTTTTTTTCACGGGACTTGTTTAGAGTTGACATGAATAGAGTTGCTATTATGTTGTACTGTCACTTAGCAAAACTCAATGCTCAGTCACCGTCCAAAAGAAAAAGCAAAGTAAAAATTACCTGGTTAATCCACTTTTTATCTGAGAAACCAGCAGCAACAAAAATCCTATATAAAAGACGAACGGAGCCTCCCAGTTCCTAAAAAAAAAAAAAGAAGAAAAAAAGGCAAAATTGAAGCTCATTGGACAGTTCCTATTGTTGCCATCTTGGTAGCTTCATGGATGTTTTCACTTGCAGAAAAAAACAAAAAAATGGGCAGAGAGATGGGGTATAGAGAGGCCTGCGAGTTTGGCGTGGATTATTTTTGTCTAATGAAATCTGTGGCTAAGAGCTAGTTGAGCTAACTCATATCTAATGAGAGCTAACTTGCTAGCAGAGATTGGTGGTCTAAAACTAAAGTGCCGGTTAAACAAACGTGTTTGTGCTACACTGCCTTCATTCTGGGGATGTTGTATATACGTTAATCAAAAGGATACGGCCATAATTATGCTAAATTTCTAAATTAAATAACGTAAAAAAATTATATTTTTTTCTTTTGGACCAGGCTGTGAATATGTTTATTTCTGCTTTAAAGTTGCTCTTAAGTTTAAAAAAGACATATTGTGCAAAATCCACCTTAACCCCTTAAATACATGTCTTTGGGCACTTTTAAGTGTTTAGGAATGCAAAGAAATGTACATTTATTCCCTCCTGATGTTGCACATAAATCTTTATATTCCTTGTTGTCATATTTTTTTCAGTCTGTTTAATTTTCTCTATTCTCTATTAGGTTTTGTTTACTTTTTTTATTTTATATCTATTATGTCACAGCATTTGCTGCCAAATAAGGTTGTGGACTTACAGGTAATCAAATTTAATAAGTTAATAAAACAAAATTAATAAATTAATTAATAAATATTAAAATAAATTAAATAAATACGTGACATTTATAGTAAACTTACCAATAAAATGTTTCTCTATCAAGCTACAAACATGGCGGAACAGGATAGAGTTGAATTTTCTGTGACCTGGAAAGAAAGAGGCGGGGCTCGCTCACATTTAAAGAGACGGCACCAAAATGAGTCCCTCTGAAGACACACCTCAGAACAGGGTTATAAAGTGTGTGTGGAGCGACAATAACCAGGAATTCAGACCCAAGCATTGCGGTTCTACTTTATACAGACAATAGGTTAATATTTTACATGATACAACGAAGGATTTAAAAGCATGATATTTTATTTAAACATGAGGATTTACCCTATTTTTTTATTTATTTACCCTAAGAAAATATGCTGACTTTGTATATTAATGGAGTAAATATGAATTCAAACAACATTTTTCTAAATCTAACAGATTTAATGGTAAAACAAAATTCCCACTACACCTGTAACTTAATTCACCTATATATGCCACTGTCTCTGTCAGCAGCTGGTAGCAGATATAAGATAAGTGGGACTTCTCTTTGCAGTACTGGCAGCACCACAACATGGCATACTGAAATGCAGGAAAAAACTACAAAACAAGGTTAGCACCAGCACTGTCTCAGCTAAGTCTGCTGTTCTGACACCTCTAATCTAGATGCTTGCTTTTATTTATCCCAGCTTTACACATTTGCACTACTGGTTGTACAGCTTCTAAAGTCTTACTCTAGAACTGATAACCCATGCATGTCTAGTGTGTGAGAGCTTCTACCAAGAACAGTATAGGCTCTGCATGCTATTGTGACCAAATGTGGGCCAATAATGGACAGTTTTCAGCTAATCTATATAAGGCAAAATGTTGTGGCTTTGTGTTAGCAGTTAGTGACACAGGCATGTACAATCCCAGTCCAAAGGGAAAAGCATGTCCAGGTTGCATTGATTGGGGGGAGCCTGATCATACTCAACATGATTTAAAAAAACAACAACAACCAAGACTTGGAAAGTTAAAGCAAAGGAGAGCAGAAGATTCTCTGGAAAGCCAAAGACCAACTAAATTCATTCCAGTTTATGGGTGGATGTGTCTAAAGTGCTGGTGACATATTTACCATTTCATTTAGGTACAGTTAAAAAAAAAAACTACCTTTTGTCTTTTCATTGTTGCTGGTTGTTTGTATTTTGTTGTTGTTTTTTTGTTTGTTTTGTTTTTTTATTTCAAATTGCAGTAATTGGCAGGTGTATCTGTGTCTTTGCCGACCAGTGCAATCATTCCAGGAATGATTCCTATCCTCAGCAGCTCTGCTCTTGGAATGTGGATTTATTGTTTGCATTGCTAATTTAAAAAGTGTGAGGCTGCCAGAGGAGATAAGACAGCTGTCCTTTTGTGTGTGGGTGTGTGTGGACAAAATCCAACAAAGGATGAATGCTGGATGCTTTTGTGATGAAGAAAAGATTTAGATGTGCCAGACTGTCGGAATGTAGTGATAATGTAAGCTGTATCGGTGCACAGCAATCCATGAGCAGTTCTTTCCTTTTGCTATTGCATGGTTTACAGTTACTACCTGCATACCTGCACACCTTGTTTATAATGCCTGTATTATTCACACTGCAAATATTACTCAAGTATAATTGTTGATAACAAATTATTTCTAACTGTGTACATTTAGATTTGGCTAGTCATGAATGTAATTCAGTCAAACACTGACATGTTGATTAATGTCATGAGTTTTTTTTGCCCAGAGTGAAAAATGTATTGGGTATAAATTCAGTAAATTAGGCATATTAGGTCTTTATTAAGACCAGCGTACTGAGATATCTCCTTCTATTGGTTGTTCTTAATCTGCTATAAACTTGTATTTTTCTTATTGTTTTAATGATTGTCATTGTTTGTTGTTATTTTTGTGATCACTCTTACTGTTTTTTAGTTTCTTCTAGATGTTTTAATGATGGTTATTGGTTGCTTTTGAGAAATTTTGCTGCACTTTGCGTGGGTTTATTTGTAAATCTTCTCTACAAATACATTTGATGTCATTCTTAAAGACAGGACAAAAATACCCCAAAAAGTGGCAACAAAAACCTGGCAAGTCGTACTCGTGTATCTTCATCATCCAAGTCTGTTGCTACATACCAGGATCCTACTTTCTTTTTTCCCTCAGACCTGCATTACGCTATTCAGGGTGGCACAGGATTGCTGGAGTGTATCCTAGCTTCCATCTGGCAGTGCCAGGCTACACCCTGGAGAGGTCACCAGTCCATCGCTGGGCCAACACAAAGAAAATGAAGACAAAGAACCATACTCACTAAACTCCTATGGGCAGTTAGAAACCATAAGCTCATCTCATCATGTAGACTCAGAGAAAGCATGCAAATTCCTGCTTGGATCATGCATGTGATATACATGATCTTCTATAAGCTAAAAGTGAACCTCTTTCACATTTTATAAATGTCTGAATACTCCATACCATTTAGCTGATATTTATTGCCAGAAACAACAGATTTTCTAGCCATTCTTTTAGGAAAATATTAGATGAGAAATCAAACTAATGATGCAAAATGTCTTGATTTCTTGGATGAAGAGAGAAATCTATAAGTGAAACTTAAAGGTTTTCCATGTTTTTTATACACACATTTATGCACACTAAGTATATGTTGTTGTCTCTAAGAGACTTTGCTGGCTGAGAGTTTGAAAACTCCAGCTTAGACTGATCTAAATGTGGTCTTTCTGGGCTGATAAATAGCAAAGTCTCTGATTTAAAATCTGAATTTCTTCATATTTAATTAAAGTGCATTAAGTTTACATGATTAAACTTGTGAAATTTCCCAACCTTACAGTTGCAAACCTTTATGTGATATGCATTTCTAAGTGCTCATCACACTCCCCTCAGCAGACATAATCACCTAGTCCCATGATGCTTTGCGCATGGTTAATTGTAAGCAGTGTACCCGCAGTGTTTGAACGGCTGTGCTGATTCCCTGTGTTGGCAAACGGTCTAGGAACTGGAAGCTGGGGCTTTAAATCACACCATTATCAGTGATGAGTTGTGGATCTGTAAGAGGATTTATGAAACTTAAAGTTAAGAAAAGGTTTTTATACTGTTGAGTTTTACTGGTTGAGTTCTGGTTTGATGCATTCAGATGAATCAATATTTGTGTAAGCAGATGGAGTGGGGACGTTTTATGTTTTCTTTGTAGTGTTCAGCAAAAGTATTTGTGTGCTTCATGACCTGCAGGGGTCTGTTGTGATACACCCACCTTCAGCATTGTCGTCGAGCTCTTTTGCTTTTTTTTTATTAACTATTAGCGGATTTGACCATATAAAATTTTAATGCAAACCCATATTTTGTGTGAAGATCTGGTTTGGCAACTGGGCCAGGATTGTCACAATGCTTACTACCATCATCTGGCCTTAATTCACAATTTTATATGCCTTTTTCTTCCTCTTCTGGTGATATTTACAGTAGCTTATTCTCCCAAAGGGTTTAAGCTGTCAGCATTTAATATGGATTTACTTTAAATATGAGTGATTTGTCCTCTACATGTTAGGATATTATCAAAAATCCAAATTAGCCACAGTGTGGTGCAAGATGTAAGCCGGTATTTGTTTTACCTGGTGCTGAGCCAAACCACATAAAACAAATCTAAAGCGTTTTGTATCCCATTAAAAGTTTTTTAAATGAATATATAAGCTCTTGTTTTGAACTCTTTTAAGCATAAATCCTGATTGTTTGGAAGTTTCCCGTTTTGAGTAAATTATTGGCATCTGAAAATGTATGACTATAAAAAATAAAATTCACAGCCCTTTTCTGAATGTTCAATAAATATATTCCAAAGTATTTCTGTGTTAATTAAGTCCTAAAAGTAATAAGAACTTTAAGCAAACACTCCCTGCACTTTCTCCCCATCCTCCTTTGTTCACTCCGTTAGTCTCTGTCTCTCTGTTGCCATGGCACCTCCATGCTTCATCTCTTTAATCTGTTTTTGTGCTCATTTTCCAGGCTTCATCACCTGAACCCTGCGACTCTGCAGCCACAGAGCCAGAACCACAAGATGATGTTTTTGGTAAGATATCAAAAATATATCTTTTATTAGAGTTCACACCCACTATATACTCACTAAGTGGGACCCTCGCCAAACCAAACGGAGCACAATGTGACACAAAGTTAATAGCATAAAATATTTATGTAGTCTGCTGAAAAGCATTTCCATGAAAAGGACTCAACCCAAAGTTGCAGCATTCAGTGTATAGTGTATATATATATATATATATATATATATATAGCTATCTTCACTTATCCTCTTGGTAACAACAATAGCTTCTGTGTCCCCTTCGCTGACGAGGGGGAAACAGAGGCTGCTAATCCTGTCATATGTTCACAGGAAGAAAGCTGACCAGTGAAATGTTGTTCATACCAACAAAAGACAGGAAACTGATTTGTGGAAGCTAGGCAAATCATTTCAATGGTTTGAAATGTAAAAACCACAAAATTTCCAGGCTTTCTTCTCATGATATTTCCCAGGTTTTGCTTTCCGCTCTGGTGAGGATGTGACAAGCAGTACTCTGCAATACTGCTGGCCAGCAGATGAGGGCAGGGTTTGTTGACAGGTTTGAAGATTTGATCTACTTGTTGGGACCGAGTTGATGGGCTTCAGATGCTTTTACAAATCAGGACGAGTGAGTTTATTTGTACGGCCAGGGATTTATACAAATCTGTGTTGTTTTGTGTTTTTACTCCACCTACCACCACCAGTGCGGATCAGCATTAAAGCTCAGTGAAAAGTTTATCTTGAATCCAGTGACTAGTTTTATCCTGTCTGAAATGAAACATTCCTCTCCGTGCCTCTTCCTCCCGCCATTTTCCAACTTTGATGCTAAAGTCTGAGTGAAGATTTAGATTTCACATATCACCCATGGTGAAGGAAATTACTTTTTTTTAAACTGCGGAAACACAAAGTGTTGGCCTCCCATAGCTACCCGTTTAAACTGGAGTTTGAACAAAGTACTAATCACTGGTTGGGAATCCAGGCTGCAACAGGATGAAGGAGGCAGAGACTCGCAGTGTGTCCTTCCCTCAGTTCCAGCTTATTTTCTAATGAAGATAAATTATTTTAAGCTATGGAATCAGTCCAGGTGCCTTGAAATAAAGCTACTATAATGTTACAGAGTGTAATTTACTATGTAGCTAATATATAAAAGAGCTTTTAAATGAATAGGAAGTCATGTTGCAGGTTCAATTCTTGGCATGGACTCATTTTTCCACAAAGGACTGCAGGGTTGTGACAAAAATCATATATGGCAGTGAGTTCAATGTACTCCAATAATGTACCACCACTGCCACAACACAATCCAGCAGACTTCCTTTAGGATATGGTGGAACGTGAGTCTCATCATGTCAATATGGAGCGAATTCTTTGAAGAGCATTCGCAACACCTCCATGTAGCATTACCGTAGTTGTGAAGGCTAAAGGCAGGATCTGGAACACTAGTTCTTACAAACAGTTTAGTATGGATGGGTTGGTGGTTGGCAAAGGGTGAAATAATGATACTAACTAACTTTGGTCATTGTAATATCTTGCTAAAAAAAATTCATCTGAAACATGACTGAACTTGAGATCCATCGCTCCTCTCTGACTCTTCTCACCGATATTTAGCAGCAGAATTATACAGCAGCTTCTGTAATAAATGTGTCCTCCCCCCTCCCTGTGTAAACACTTGTAATTGATCAACATGACACGGGCTCAGAGGGTCTAGCTTCAAAACAGCCAGCAAGAGGCAGCCAAAAAGCGTGACCTGACTCCTGTGCCTGCCACAGTCCTTCAGGGTTTTCCAGTTCAAAGTGAACATTGAAGACTTGAATCTCCTCCATGAAGATAAGTAATTAATTTATTTAAATAGATTTATCTTGTAAATGAGGGCAGAAGCTATAGCTAAGAGCAGCTCTTCCTAATGGCAGCTTGACAGGAATGTGGGAAAATATACAAGCAGTATTATATCCTGTATGCTCTATCTGGTTCTGCTTCTGTGCATTTCCGTTTGAAGTGGCATATGTTAAATGCTTAAATGGTTCTGTGCTCAGTTAATGTCCTGTTTCTTGCTGAGTACTAACTCATTTCTATTAGGATATATTTAGAATGAATGCAGCAAGGCTCAAGTAATCTGGTACCATTAGGTAGATGCAGAGTGCAGGAAAAGAAAAGGGGGAAAGGGAATTTCCTTTTTAAACTGGCATAGCTTGAGTATGAGAAGGAGCCTGGCTGTCTTGTTCAAGCATCCTTTAGTGTGATGTCATCAGGTGTCATGGTTTATCTCAAAGTGTCCAGCATCAAGGGATGTCTGCATGATGCTTTTCCTGTTTGCGCAACTTTTTCCACTAAAGAGCAAACAGCAGCTTCAGTGCTGCATGGCTGTTAAAAACCCATTATGACTCCATTACTTGTGCCAGGCAGCAGCAGGCCCTGGCTCAGTAAAATAGACCCCTATTTCTGCATGTCCACCTTTTTCATCCCGGCTAGGTCTGGGTGTTCTTTATCATCACAGGCTGCAGTGTGGAAAATTGATAGCAGCTGCAGAGGAAGCTGACGAAGAGGAAGTGGAATGGATGTGTTTTAAGGACCTTACAGGCGATTATACTTGTATTATTTTGTTTTTTTCTCTTTTTCTTTTTTTTTTATATGATTGAGATTCATGCTCACATGTGCAGCTAAATCACGTTGGTTGAATCATTTTATGTAGCGTTAAGATCTAGTTTAGATTTTGTTTTTTCTCTTTTTTTTTTTTACAGAAACAAAGCATTCAAAAATATTAAAATAACCACTTTCTCCAGACACCCACATGAGACTGCACCTTTACCGCGATCTCAAATATATATTTTTACATTAAATTACTCTTGAGGTTTTTGCCTAAGACTCCTGGTCTTGAATTGGACTCTCTGACCATGAACATGCACACGGTATACTGTTCACCATATGGAAAAATATCTAGTAGATCAGAACAGATGGCTGCTGTTCACTTTACAGTGATGTAGTGTATATTCAGCGACATCACATAAATAAAGCAAAGAGCTAAATTTGGACAACAGAAAGTTGCTTTTTTTAAATGTAAACTGAGAATTAGCCTCTTTTCACACAAGACTTATAAAACATTGTGACACAAGTATATTGGCACTAGTAATTTAGCCTTTTATGTTACTGTAATTATGGACATGTTCGTTGTGGTTATGATGATTTAAAAAAAAAACTTAGAAACAAATGTTGATAAATTGCTGTTTTAGAGTAAATATTGGATCTAACTTTACCTAATTAAAAAGGAAACTACATACTCTTACTGTCAATGTAGCATTTAAAGTGTACCCTAAACCTCCCAGTAGGTTTATGGTACTATATTACTTGGTAATATCACATGTGCTGTTGCTCCTGGAAAGTATAAAATTGGGCTAAGCGCTGGAGTTGAGAGGGAAGCTGTGGATGTAGCTAAGCGCTAACTGGGGTATCTTTGACCTAATGGAAGCTAACACGCTTACAGAGTTAGGTGTGCTAAAGCTAAAGCGCACTGTTAGCTTGCTAAAAGCAGTGTTTGTGCTAAAAGCAGAATCCTCACAGTTGTTTATTTCTGCTGTGAAGTTGCCCTTTTCAACATGAGAGTCGATGGGGACTAGCTCTGTTTTGGAGCCCCCAGTGGATGAGAGTCACTGCAGGACTCTCGAGGACAAAACTGCCTCAACAGGTCAATTAAAAACTGAAATGCTGCAAAACATGGATAGGATCAGGTGCATCCTCAATCCCAGTTCATCTGTGTCACTGTTAGCTCTGTGTGCAAATATAAACAAAGTTTGCAGTCGATTTGACGTTTGTGTCATATTGCTCTTTGCGCATCAGTGAACCTTGCTTCTTGAATCCTGTGTGCCACAGAACTACAGCCATACATTTTAGCTTGTAATGGCAATGACTACTTTTCTTTTTCAGTAGAGTGAAGAGGGTCTCCCATTCCAGGCCATCTCATTTATACCCTGCCTCTCCAATTATAGTCCTCTCCTGCTGCGAGTGTGACTTCATTGGGAGTGACACTCGGTATTGAAGGGGTAGTGTGTAGGGGGGGTTTGGGATTGAGCGGCCCTGTCCCCTTAGGGAAAGGCGACTTTACTTTTTATTGCATTTTGGGATTGTAACCGTGTAGATTTGTTACATGCACAAAAAGCTATAAAACACTGAAGGCAAATAATGAGTGCCTATTTATAGGAATAGAGCGACTTTGGGGATGGAAAAGTTTCTTGTTTTTCCTATGAATATGTTAAGGTCTTTATCAGGTTTTGCAAGCCAAACTTAGCAGAGTCAAATACAGCTTTACCAGCAGAAAGAGAGACGAGTGAGAGTCAGCAGAGC
>JBAMIG010000006.1:20540264-20553739 GCA_037177335.1 Kiunga ballochi | reverse complement strand
ATGTGACAGTACTGACAATTGTAGTTAAAAATTCTACAGTAAGGCTGCAAACAGAAAACTCTTCCTTTGTGAGTTCACTGCATTGTAGCATCTCAAACTTATGCATATTTTATATAATACCAGGAAAACTTGCAGGCGAGGGACATAGTTATACTATAAAACTTGAATGCAGTTGAACTTGTACTGAAGCTTCCCTATCATCTGAAAACTTAAAGGTGATTGGAGAGCACACAGATACGTCACTCCTGAGTGTTTTCAGTAGAAATATTTACCACTGAAATTAATCCGCAGTGCTCTTTGACAATATCAGCCCCTTAAAAAATGCCTCAAACACTCTTTTAACATACTTTGTTTTTATGTCCCTTTGCCAGGGCCAACAGAAGTCAAGCAAGAAGGCCGGCGCGGGGGACGGCAAAGGGACCCTGACTAGGATCTTCAAAATGGTAAAATGGACACCTCATTCATATGTAAAGTATTTTTAACTGCTTGTAAATAATTTTGCTGTAATTTCTATACAATGTTTATCTTTCCTGAAAATTTAAGCTAAGAGAAAATAGCTTCTCCCTCCCTAATCGTATTCTTGCCCCTGTTTTCTTCTCTGCCTCAGTGATGATATCAGCAACAGAGTGAGTAACTGATATGTGATGGAGAAAAACTTGCGTTTAACTCTGTGCATTTGTTCAGCATTGATACGCTTGGAGAACATCATAATCTCTTAGCTACTGCAGCCAGCAGCAGAATAATAAGAGGCTTTCAGACTCAAGCTTGACCATCCTGCATGCTACGAGCTTCCCGGCAGCACTGATATAATCATGCTGAGGATAGGGGAACCAGTTCTGATGGCGGCACAGGGGGCCTGGATCTAACAATCTGAACCTGCTTTGCAGAGGAGTTGCAGTTTATGCATTATTTATTTGGGTGTAAATGTAACTTTGTCTTGCAGCATTATCAGTCATTTGCCAAACAGGCCCTTTCAGGTTGCATAATTTACAGCTTTGCATGCAGCACACATTACAATGTTCAAACGCTAGCAGCGTATAAATAATGTTTTCAGTTGTATGCATTTATTTTACCATTTTACTGGAATTTATCTAATTTTTATTATCATAAAGAATGTCAGGATGCAATACTAGACCTGGAACAATTTCCTTCCTTACGGTCTACTAACTACTGTCCTAATGAACTTGAAAAAATGTTGCTTAAATTATAAACGGCACCGAAGTAAGTTATGAGTCTGTGCTTCTCGAGGAAATAAGGGATCAAAGTTTCTAAACTTCATACTTAAAGTTTTAGAATCTGCTTTGTGAAACATTCAGCAAATTTCTCACTGCATTATTATTTCTAACAGCAGATTGCAGCATTCAGAACATTTTGACTTTCCATTTTACGGAGAAGCTATAAGCTGATTGTTTTTAAAACATCATAAATGGAGGGGCAGATTTTTTAGCTCTTTCAGTTTATTTGTTTTTTCCCCGCCAGCTTTCCTGTCAATATAGATTAGTTAGTTTAACAATTAATGGATGCGGAGAGAGTTTCACATTTCCCAAGAGCTGCCTCTTCTTGTAGGAAATTGTTGTCACTAAGCTACAAGAGTAAACAACTCTGTAGGTGATGGACCTCTGGGAAGCTTGTTTTGAATATTTCTGATTTAGCTAATTATAGTGGTCTTTGTGGCCCGTCACTTCTGTTTTTTCAAACTGCATAGTGATCCAAATGGAAATGAAAGACCAGCCTATCTGTTATTAATGCTTCATGTTTCATTTCTACTCATTTATGCTTTCAGTGTCAGATTTTAATCCAAGCACTAAAGCTTGCAGGAAATTTGTCTCTTTCAGGACAGACAATGATTTCCGTCTTAAATTAGTAGAACAAAAGCTCAGTCTTTGAGAAGTAACAAGCTTTATACAATATGGATTAACTTCTTAAGCTATCTATAAAGATGTGTCTTCTCTGTACATTCCTTTTCCCATTCAGAAACTTCCACTTTTCCTGCTTTTTGATCTGTGTGAGAGAGTGTGGAGGACGTAACCGTCTCAGATATTGTTTTGATAAAACTTTAAGGAGTCCTGAGGACAAAACATGAATAAAAAGGGCTTTTTAAAGAAAATTTCAGAGAATATTCATACATCTATATAACTTTATCCAATTCAGGGTTGTGGGTAGCCAGGGCCTATCTCAGCAATCAATGGGAGTGGCGTTCATCTGAGACAGTTTGCCTGTCCACCACAGAGACAAACAACCAGACAACCACTCACATAGACTATACACTTTCAAAATAAGAAAAAAATTACGATTTTGGCATTCATAAAAAATTTAAAGAACCTGTAAGTTAAAACCTTTTCCAAATGTTTTATATACAAACATTCATTTACTGAAAAACTGGCTTATTATTAATTTCACTGTTGCAGACATTTCAGGCTCTTATGTTTTTGATCCAATTCAGACCTTTTGAAAACAGTTTCTTGAGAAACATCTGAATTGAAAAAGGGGAACAAAGATCTGTATGAATGCATTCTGCGTGAGACCAGAAAGTTCAAATAAGCTTGTTTTAGTAAACATAACAAAGCAGATAGTTAAAACTACACAGCTCATCATCAACTTGGGCTTTTTATAGAAGATGACTTGACATGTTATAGAAGTTTATTATAGCTGAAGGCAACAATGCTGTAAAAAATATGGCACCACAAGCTGGTTAACCTTATGCTAACTTCCTCATTTGAATGATTTGTATTCAAAGTGAAAATTAAAATTAAAAGAGCTTTAACCGTGTCCTTCTTGAAGTCTCCTCAAGAGGCTTGCAGTGTAGGTCATCACTATCAGACTCTCCACTTGCCTCTGTTTCCAGGACAGGTTACGGGTCAAGCAGGCACTTGACATTAGCAGTGAGAGCCCTCTCAGGGCTATTTATCTTACCGCTTAGCTATCATGAGACATCCGCCACACTGATGAACTGCTGCAGGTCTGTTTGCAGCATTTTATAGGCAGGAATCAATCCGTCTGCACATCCAGTCACATTTCATTTAATCATCTGGAACACCTGAGATTTTTAAACCAACCAACATCTGTCTTTACATTTGACACATAAATAATCATTTCAGACAAAATAGACAACAGAAAAGATAGTACTTGATTTTCTCATCTTGTGAATTATCACACTCTGACATTTTCCCTTTAAAATAACACAGGAATTATTTCTTTTCTCCAGTTCAGACTGACTCTACTGTACTTTTACTTCTTATTGTAGTAGCATGACAGCAATAGACTTGTTTATTTTATTCTGCTGTTAGAAACAGATATCTGTCTCTACAGATTAAAAAGTGCACATAATCAGACTAACCTGTCTCTTTCGCACGTTAAGCGACTTCTCTCACTGTTCATTGTGAAGCTCTGGTCTCATTATTTACTGGGAGAACAGATAACGATAAAGATACTGAACAAAAGTGCACTTATCAGGTTTAATAAAAGAACTAATTAAACCTGATGACTTGTCTTCTCTGTACTCTCCAAAGGTATGTGACAACATATTCAGAGAGCTCATTTCTAAATTGATAATGACTCATCATAATCTGCATAACAATAACACATTTTTCCTCACAGAAGCTATTGGCTACAATTTCATCCTAGATTTCATCCTAAACTATATAAAACAGATTCTCTTGTTACATCCTGAGTGAAAATGTCCAATGAGCCACCTTTAAAAACCCCAGTATACTGTAGTTGCTGAATAAACATATTTAATGTATTTGCTTATGATCTTTGTGGCTTGAACTCAGCATCTTACCTGCATCAAACAGTGTTTAAAATCTCAGTTTGGAGAAGTAGGAAAAAAATCTGGTGGGTATGCTAAAAGCTTTTGGGTGCAGTGGCACAAAAATGTGGATTTTTATTATCTAAATTCACAAAATTTTTAGATTTAGATTTATTTTTATTCAGGATTGTGATTGCGGAGGTGCCAGATGCTTCTTGTTCAGCTGTGACTTACAGTTATGACAATTCAACCCAAACATTCAACAATTAGACAGTAAACGTGACTAAAAATCATGCATGCATCTTTTTCATCTTTGCAAAATGAATAAATGAGAGGAAGGATACACATTGTGTGGCTATCATGATCATAATGAACCGAAACAATGGCAACACAATTAAAAGTCTAATGCAAAAATAAATATTTACTTAACTGATGTGAAATTTCTGATTTTTTAGTTGTTTTAGAGCATGAAAATTCACTTTGTAATAGTTTAGGTATCTTTAAGTAGCAGCTAGCGTAGCTCCCAGTCGCACGTCTCCAAACTGAAAGTGCTTCGTGGTTGCAGCTAAGATACTTCCCGACCCAAAACTGAATAGATAAATATATAAATATATTTAAAAATATCCCCCATGAGGCTAATGCAGGTCTAGCTCCTGCACACACTGATCAGATGTGTTTGTTTCTGTTTTCTAGGGAAGCAGGAGTGCTTCTCCCGCCAAACGCTGAAGTCCCCCTCAACAACCCCTTCCAACAGCCAGAGGGTATACGGTCAAGAGCACGGGGCGGGGGGGAGACAAAAAGAGGAACACAAAAAGGAAATCTTCTCATCCCCTTACATATACCTTCCTAACTGCCTTTGTTAACACCTTAATGTTAGCTAAGCCCCTCGTCCCCCATATTTTTGCCCCTTTGGCTGATAGATAGCGACACAATCTGCCCTGCTTCCCGCCTTCTGCTAGCATCATGCTAAGTCTGCAGTCATTATCGCCGGTGTGAACTGATTGCTGAAGTTGATCCTGAAGCCGCTCACATGTGCAGCCTGAATGACCTCCTTCCCCATCCTCTATGGCTCTCTCTTTACAAACAGCTTGAGTTTCTGTAAATGTCCTTGAGTGTTTTCTAACAGTAATGGCTAAACTGAAGCAGACCCGGAGCAGCTGAAGGTGAAGGCCGGTGCAAGCACAGCTGACTTGACCGTTATTGCCACATGTGGACTGGGTGCCAGGACTGGGTTGCTTCTGGTTTTTAGAAGAGTGGTTTTCTGTCTCGTACTGTCTGTGTCAGTCCCTCTAGCATTTTATGCGACCCTCCTGAAATATTCTTTTATGTAGGTTTTAACATGTTTTAAACGAGAGCCATTTTCATCTTAATGTTTTTTCATTCACCTCTTGTGTTGTAGCTGTATTAAAGAGTCCCGTCATGAATGTTTTATCTTTGTACCTAAGGCTGACTGTGAAGTTTGTGCTAAAAAAGATTTCTTTTTCAACATTACTAATGTAGCTCTCCCTGTATAACTAAATTATTTTGTAGTGTACTTTACCATTTAAAAAAAAAGGATCTGAATCTGAAGCATAATGCCAGATTCAGAAGTGTCCTCAGTGCTTTAGTTTAGTCTGCTGTAGGTCTCTTTATTGTCATCAGTGTTTCTTTTACATGCTCAGAGCAAATACTGTAAATTCAGTTTACGCCTTCGCTCAACAAGTGCCTTTGCTCCTGACTACCAAAAAAACAATGTGCTGTGTTTCCTTGTGATGAATAATAAAGAAAAAAAAACTGTTTCAAAAAGGTGCTCTTTGACTAACGACACTTTACAAAGTCTTTAGGAATGTGTCAATTTTATGTAAAAATAGAAAAAAAGGCCGATATAGAAAAAGGTCAGCACAGTTGTGCTGTTTCCATCCATCTTCTGAAAGCAGGCATTTGTGATCTGAAGCGTTCAACCCTCTTTGTGTTTGTGTGTGCTTGAGCCTTGTGAGTGCTGTGTAGTGTTTATTGCAGATTGCATCCCATGAATGAATGTAAACAACCTCCTCATTGTTGTATGTGTAATATGACATGACCAGCCACTTAACTTAGAATAAATAATGACAAAAAAATACGATAAAGCAACCTTACTCTGAGTTCTGAGTGTGTGTTTTGTCTAAAACGGCATTGTCAGGAGAAAAGATGCATCATTATAATGCAAAAAAAAAAAAAAACCTTCAATGAAGAGAAATGATTTAACTGGGTCAGGTCAAAGCATCACAAACAACAAACATAGCCTATGTCTTTTTTTCCCCTATGGAGCCAGTGTACATGACTCATTAGGTAATCATTATTCATGCCAAGCTTTCCCATCTGGAGCAGATGAAGCACTCAGCATTCTGGCCCTAAAACAATCAGAGTATCTGCATTTTTATGTCCTATTGGATGAAGGTTGTGTAAAATATAAACCTCCCCTCCAGAGGATACAACTGAAATGATCTTTTATT
Organism: Kiunga ballochi; assembly: GCA_037177335.1. NCBI lineage: Eukaryota > Metazoa > Chordata > Actinopteri > Atheriniformes > Pseudomugilidae > Kiunga > Kiunga ballochi. Next base: position 20,547,520 of record JBAMIG010000006.1, on the reverse strand, counting down.
GTCACCCATTCTGTGTAAAACACTGTCGTCACACTTTTTCTACAACAAACTTTCTTTAGACATTGCTAGATTTTTACTTGATATTTATAAAAGCGTAGAGAAATTAGGTATTCAAAAAGAGGATTAAGAAGAGACTTTTTTTCCTCCAAGTACAAATTTATATACTGGGCTGAGTATTTTTGAAACTCAAGAATTATAGAAAAATATTATTACAGCTTAAAAAACTGCAAGAAACAGTAGCTGGTCTCCCAGTGCAGCTCAGTGGAACTTTAATAGAACCAGAACCAAAAGGTAAATGGCATATAGGCTGATTTATCATGAAAACGGAAGGCAAGAGGAAAAAGCTAGACTGAAAGAGTCAAAAGGACCCCAAAGTCCACTAATAAATAAGTCATAAGTGTTTGGTCACTTTCCCAAGAAAGGGAAATGATGGAAGGATTTCAGACTTTATTACATCACTGGTTTAGTGATAGACTGGAACTAGTTAATAGCAAATCAAACCTTGTTCAATCCAAGGCAAATATATTATAAAATGTCTCATTATAAACCTGCAAAAGCAAATTTAGACTACCAGCAGGCATCTTTCATTATTAATTGAGGGTTTGAGGATAGAAAGAGGGTCAATAAGTGGTTAAAGTCAAGTGTACTTACATGGTTTGCTATCCTGGGACTGGTGCATGCACCAGTTCAAATGCTTGCTTCCACAAATATCTTATCAGCCTGTCTCATGGCAGCGCCTCAAAGCTTTAAGGCATGTAGACACAGTCCTGACAACTTACTGAAGTTCACACTGAACATCAGCATGAAGAAAGGGATTTCAGACTCTTTGAACATGGCACGATTGTTGGTCCGAGTCTTTCAGAAATGGCTGTTCTGCTGGGATTTTCACACAGAACCATCTCCAGGGTTTACAGAGAATGGAAACATATCTAGTGAGCAGCAGTTGTCTGGATCAAAATGTCTCATTGTTGATGTAAGAAGTGTGTTTGGAGAAGATATGTTGGCGACAGTAAATTAAATAACTCTCAGTTACAATCATGATATGCAGAATCCTATTTCTGAACATGGAACGTGACTTTTTTTATCCACTGTTATGGCTCCTGGTGGAGGTTTAATTTTGTGGGGGATATTTTGTTGGCACACTTAGGGGTCCTTATTACCAATTGAGAACGTTCCACTTACCTGAATACTGTTGGTGATTAAGTCCATCCCTTTATGATAATGTATGATAAAATATAATGCACCATTCCCCACAGATAAATCCTCTCTAAGTGCTTTCTTAATCATGATCATAATATTCTCATCATGGATGTGCTGCTGACAAATCTGCTGCAGCTGTGTGAAGCCCTCATGCCAACCCAAAGCTAAATCCTTAAAGAATGTTTCTATAATCATGTATAATCAGGGCTGATTAAGATTTAAGGTAGGAAAATATGCTTTAACATGTTACTAGCAAGGCAGAAACAATAAAGCGGGTTGTAAATCCATACATTTCAACCCTTTATCAAGCATTTAATCATCATATTGTCTGAGACAGATGGTGAAGCAGGCACTAAAACCTACCTCGTCTTGACATTTCCCAGCAAATGTCTGCAGGTATTGCATCATGTCATAAAACAAAGCTGCAATTCAGATATAAGAGCTTGGTTTCTGATTCATTCAGAACTGAAATGTTCTAAAGAAGTGTCTCTCTATGATCCTCTGGACCCCGCTACCCTGCATGTTTTGGGCGTTTCCATACTTGAACGCATCTGGATCAATAGTCGCTCAATAAACGGGCTTATGAAGAACTTGACAGAACCTCCATCAATCCAAAGCTTGTATCCTGATGCAAGAATTCATATAAAACGTCTCTTTAGTTAGTTCTGACCCACAAAGATGCTTTACCAACCTTAAAGATTAACAAGCTGTAAGAATATAAAACAAATACAAATTACTGATATATATCTTAATAATTAAACTTATATTAAATTAAATATATATTTACAGCATGCTTGGCTACAATATAACACTTGGTTGTGAGGAGAAAAGATTTTCAAAGTGATCTTAACCTAAAAGGTCTTTTTTCTCCATTCATTGTAAAGCAAAGTAGAAAAACTCATTACTGCTGGAATTACTAAACAAACAAAAAAAAGAGTTAGGAGGCATGATTTATAGAAAAAAGTTCATTATAATTTATCATGACGAATAGAAAATACAACTGCAAAAGGAAAGAGAAAGCTTATCATTTTGGCTCTGTTACAAATGCAACATTCTGCTACAATTACATACTGTATATCCAAACAATCTGTGTTCTTCAGAAAATAGATGCAATTTTACTACAATATTTACAAAATTACCCACAGTAAATAAGTTGTTATGACACCAAAAAATGCAAAGCGGACCTCTTCAGTAAAGAACTTAAACAGCATTAAATTTACACCAGTTTACCCAATAGGCACTACTGAGCATCACCATCATATTAAATGCCAGTATCTTCCCTAAACACACTGAAAATAATCCACTCTCAGATGCAGTATGTACAGTATAAATATATATGTGTCTATAAAAAGTGACACGTTTCCCTGCAAACCAGTAAGGAAAGAGAAACTCCATCTGTGCTACTACAAAGTTTCTTCTGAAGCTGGATGCAGCTCCGCCATCATAAAGACACAAGATTCAGGTTCTCTGGATGTTTTCTTTTGGTCCAGTCATCCACTATTTCCTCTCTTTCCACCAGGGTCAACATGGGTGAGGAGAATCCCTGTGGAAGCATGGGTTTATCATACCAAAGCTCTATCATCTAGTTATCATATTGATGACAATGAGACAGCAGCACAACAGATAAAAGTCATTAGGCAGATCCAGAGAACCAGACTCTCTTTTCTTTGCTGCCAATTTAATCATCAGAAAGGGACTGCAGCTGGAGTTCAAGCCTTCATGCACAAATGGATGAAATCTGATTTCCCTTTATAACAATATGTTTGGCAAAGCTTTGCTGCTTAGTTGTGAAATTCAATCAGTGCTTAAAGGCTCCTGGGACTGGTGGACTCTGGTCAGGGGAAGACATTGTGCCAGTCTCCTGTTGATTCAGGAACCACCTCGAGGTCGAGCTCTGGGGTCACCTCAACCTGGGCTGCTTGCTCTTCTTGGCCCAAAGCCACATCGTGTTTTTGACCTGGAGGGTAAAAAAGGGGGAAAGTGAGTGGTGGGAGTCTGTGGAACCCCTTCAATGGAACGATCCACTGGTAATAAAAGAGCTCTGTAAACCGGAGGACAGGTTCATTAACACCAATTCACAGAACAGCACCAGCCACTCTCCTGAATTTAATTTGCCAGAGGCCGTCACAACAATGAGACCATCTGTCAAAAAGCAATCATCTGCTCCTCATGATAACATTTGTTTTATTATCTCACATTTGCTTATTTCCCCTTCTAACTTGTATACAACACCCCGTCCATCAAAGCAGCTACATACAAACAGCTAAACAGAACCCATCACTGTAACTTCCACACCATGCAGACGTTCCCATTCAAATAAGTTGAGAACAACAAATGGAGCAGATTGTGAACATGCTGCAGGCCACACATTGGATTGAATTTCAGTGGCAGCCATTCAATTATTTCCCTTTATTTTTGCTCTGAAACACATATTCATTAAGTTGCTACAGCATGAGGAAGAGCACCCCGGCGTTTTAGAAAGAACATTAATTATTGAAGCAAACAACTTTAAATAAATAAATAAGTAAAAAACACAGATAAATGAATTTTATTAAGGATTAATATGAAACAAGTCCAAATGTTTTACTGTTGAGAATTAGCCAATTGTGTCAAGCTAAAGATGAATTAGTGGAAAGACTTAATGCCCAACAGGAAGGCGTTAAAAACCACCCAAAAAACTTTATTTACATGTAACATTTTTAACAAATTGTGACAAAATGAGTTGAAAACAGTAAATGAGATTACAAAAAAGAAGGAAACAGAAAAACTGACTTTAAATGTGTGTTCAGAACAATCAGATGCACAAGGCGAACAACAGCTTTTTGTTTTGCATGTAAGGAAATAAGATAAATACATTGTAAGAGGTTTGCAGAGATCTTACGGCGTGTGGAACATCCTAATCTGTAAGCAGACGCTGGGGGGAGTAGCTGGGAGAGGCGTGTCGGGGTCTCCCTCCTGAATCTGTTGCCTCTGCAAACTGATGCGAGGTAAGTAGGAAAATGTATAGAAGGGATTTAATCTGCTGTCTGACCGTCACACTCCATGTTGGTCTGTTGTGTGTGCTTTTATCTGGACTCTCTGAATCTTAAGAACGATATTATGCACTATTAGTAATGAAAAACAGTTTTACACTCAGTTTTACTATTTCATAACCTTTAAAGGCTTGTTTGATATGATGTTGATATTAATATAATCATAAAAAAATTAAAAACTCATAAATCATATTTTCTGTTTTAACACATAAAATAATCCAAATGAAGAATTTCAGGTGTTTAGTTAAACATTCATCACTTTCTGGTCGTTTGATCGCTTCGCCTATGTAATAACACAAAGAAATGGGACAAAAAGCCCGGCTGCTTTCAGTGCTTTTCTTCACCTAGATGAAGAAAAGTCCAAACCTAATGAGATGCACGACAAGGAAACATCAATGTCAGACAGCGCTGCCTAAGCAGCAGCTTGTCACTGAGAGGGAAAGCTTCATGTCAGCGTGCCGTTGTAGGACTCAAACTGCCTCGATGTGAAATGCTCACGTTTCTACTGACACCTACAAAATGCCAATAACAGTGATGGTGTGGAGGAAGACGTTGGCGCAAAGGCTCTTTTTTTGTCGACATCTTTTTTCTTTTGTTCCATTTAAAAGAAAGTCAGAGTGGGAACAAGAAAGCAGCATGATGTGCCCCAGTTAGCAGCTTATTTCACAGAACTCTGGACTTTCACAGATCAGATTGAGGACACGATTTGTGAGTCAGACAAACTGCTAAAAACTAGTTTATTATATAGTAAATCTGATGACAAGCCTATAAAAATGGACCTATTTATTGAATATTGTAAATTAAACAGCATATCTAGCTAGATCTGTATATTCATTTAAATCCAGTGTGTTACTTTTTAATCCTTATGTAAGATTTTTGAAAGAAAAAAAGGCCTAATTTTGTTTGGTTTAGTCCAGGTGGAGTTTGGACCTCATATACAGCAGCACTGCAGTGTTGCGACAGCTGCAGTAGTTTTTAATCAGAATCTGTCCAACTTTGAGCCAAGTTGATTGAATGTAATCAATAATGTCCTTTTAAGGGAGTCTAAACTTTAACCTTAACTGGGACGCTATCAGCTATCACTTGTCAACACAGGAGGAAGCTCTCAGTGAGCAGAGACAGTGGGTCTGTCAGTGCAGCTGTCCAGAAACTCAATCCCATGATTGAGGTGAAAGCATCGGTGATGAAAGTTGGCACATAAAAAGGCTCATTCTGAATATGGTATTAAAAAAAAGAGGAGCAACAGGAGCAGAACTTGGGAATTTTTCAGATAAAAAGCCTCAGTTCTACCCCTCAGCAGCCTGAAGCACTCTTCAGGCTGTGCAAACAGCACATCTGACTATGACACATACATAAGCAAATGACAAAAAAATAAACAAAATAAAAAAAAACACACACCCTGGATTCTGGTGTAAATGTTCCTGAGTGACAGCAAATCTCATGCACAGACTGATAAGGGACAACCGTTTCCTTGCCCAGCTGCACAAACAGTGTGTGTGTGTGTGTGTGTGTGTGTGCAATGCCACCCAGCTACTCACCATAGCCGTGGGATCTCTTCATGTGATGCTTCATGTTGCTTTTCTGGGTGAACCTGATGCTGCACACCTCACACTTAAATGGTTTCTTTCCAGTGTGTTTGACCATGTGGACCTGCAGAGCGCTCTTCTGATTGAAGGCCTTGTCGCACTGATTGCACTTAAAGGGCCGCTCGCCTGCAAAACAACACACAGCACAGCTGAAACAGTCTGCAGCAACGTTCAATGCAGATTTCATACAAACAATTATCAAGGTGTTACTGTTTTAGAAAGGGAATTAAATAAATTGAATAAAACCTGCTATTTTAGTGATAGTTACACCCAGTTTCACATCAAATTCTGCAGTCATCAGCAGCTAAAATAAACACTTTCTGTGCAGGTATTTTCTTTGGTTTTAAATTACAAAATACATTGTTTTTTTTGTTTTTTTTATTAAATATGTATACATAAAAATCCTTGTGTGCTTCACAAGAGTTTTTGTAACCTAGCAACAAAAAGCACTTGAGGAAAGCAATTGGAAAATGAGGCCATGGCTGCTTCAAACAGAAAACCAGCTGCCTGTGGACACAGACCTTCATGCTATTTGATCTACAGAATACACCTTGAGATCAAAACCAGTGCTAACATATGAAATGTTCATTTCATTTAGCAGATCCTACTCCGTTTCCACATGCTCACTAACACAGACATTGTAAATCTGGGCTTTACTGCATTATTACTGAATGCACACAACCTTAAATTGACTTGCTCGTACATAAATGCACAAATGTTTGATGAAGACATTGTGAAACATAACTGAGCCGATTTGTAACTGTGCACAAAAAACTTTGAGAGCTTCTCAATTTCTCCACATATTGCACTTCAGGCTCATCTAGCGCCTGGAAATCTGGACTCTGTCCTCTTTCTGCACACTATTCTCCACAATGATGAAAAACAACAATGCTTCTCGAAGGGTTTTGTATGTTTGAAGGAAAAAAAAACAGAAAATGTAAGCAAGTAAAACATATTTATACAGCACTTTTCACAGACAGGAGAAGTCACAAAGTGCTTCACATAAAAGGAACAAAAAATACATAAAAAGATACAATAAAAAATATACATATTTATACACGATGGTCATAATACCCATAATCTACTGAGAAATGTCTCTGTAGATATCAAACGGTGAAAAACATACAGATAACACGGCAAGTTTTACATCTGCTATTCACCAACACCAACACCTGCTATTCCTGGAAATGTTTTCACTTCATCTTAGTAAGAACCTTTACAGACAGGAAGTGTTGATTCACATCTATTTTCACCTGGTGCCAATTATCCACTTTGAGCGTCTCCACCACTATTCTTAGTTACTGTGGCACATTCATAGTTACGTTAACCCCAGAGAGTATATCATGAAGCAATAATGTATCCTCGCACATGTGCTTTCAGGTTTAGTTAACTTTGGTTGCTGAAGATTGATAAACTCAGATGGATACACACTCATATA
>JBAMIG010000006.1:20522811-20533247 GCA_037177335.1 Kiunga ballochi | reverse complement strand
TTGAAACAATAAAAGGCTTGCAATATCTCAGTTGATTTGTACTGAATCCAGAATGTATGGCATTTCATGTTTTTTAAATTGCATTATAGGAAATAAAGAACTTTTTCACAATATTCTAATTTTCTGAGACAGTCCTGTAGTTGTTTTAAACAACGTATTGGGTGGCCTTGAGTAATAAATGTGAAGAAATGATTGCATTCACATGAAAAAAATAGCTTGATAAATAACTGGTACAATTGATAAAACTTTAGTTCGTCTCTGCCATTTCATTTCAGGACAGATTTATGACGGCCCTGATCAGATGGAGCCTTGCATTGAGCCCAGAATACTAATGGTTACACTGAATTGGCATCATAAAGTTGCATCTGTATTCAAGCCAAAACATTTGGCAACTCGAAGCAGATTAACCCTCAGGAAAAGAGGCACAAAACAAAGAAATAAGTGTTTACAGGAAAACTGGCAACAATTCAACCTCAAATGTATGAGATAAGAAAGTCAAGAGGGTCTGGGTACGTGTGGAGAGTGCTTAACCCATTAAGACCAAAAGGTACGCTTTAAAAAGATAACAATAAAGTTTGAAAACCAAGAACTAAAATGCGATGAGATAATCAGAGATTTAGCAGAACTGTCTCAATCTGGAAACATTGTACCGTGTGCTGCGGCCAGACATCGCTTTGTTTTCGTCTGCACAAAGCAAATTGTTCCAGAAGTGCCTTTTTTTTCAGATACAACTCTGGAAATCTATGCAGAGGCTTTCTTCTAAAAAACAACTGAATTTTCATGAACTTTCATTTAAAGCATGCAGCATAACTGAAGCCTGCAGCATTAGGTCTATTTTGTTTTTCTCAAGGCTTCTCTCAGGACTGCACAGTCCGATCTGGAGGTGAACTTACGAATGCATCCACTTCTGGGAAGGTAACTGCCTGAATGTTTTCTCCTTAAGAATACATTTTTTCGCTGTAGAATGATGGTCTCCTAACGGCTTTATAACCTTTCACAGATCGATGGGCAGCATCAGCTGCTTGCTTGCTTGATTTAAACAAACATATTACATATTCAAACCAGCAAGCAGGCTAAATACTCATACTGGATGATGATCAAAAGGTAAATCCAGCTAAATCAATACTGATATGTCCAGCAAGATAACAAAAAGGATTAAAAAAAGGAGAAGTAATTAACACTTCCCATCTACCATCTAAGTATTTATGATCAGTCATTTTCAGTTAAGGATGAACTTTTCACATATCAAATTTGTATTTTGGTGTAACTTTATATATGATTTGCAATGATGTGATGTAATACTTCAGATGTTTCCAGTGTCTAGATGTATTTACTTTACTGATGAAGGACGTCCAGCCGACATCACTGAGTCCCCCGACTTTTTCTTTTCCTTCATGATGGACGGCAAGTAGTCCAGTCTCAGACCAGGTAAAATAGGACAGATTGTATTGTGTGGAGTATTCTTACTGGTCAAAATGGTGATTTAATGCTCCGCATTTGGATGTAGCAGCTTATCAGGCAGGCCAAAAAAAAAAAAACAGGCATGGTTTTACAGACTCTCTGTGTCGTGCTGCGAGACGAATGGATTACAGCTGTGAGACGAGAGGACTGGGAACCAGCGTTACCAGCAGATTATGAGGTCAACACTTTAAGTCAAACTACTTATGTGAGGAATAATACCAATAAGATTTGCATAATCAGAAATTTATGGACAACATGGAGGTGTTAGCTTCTGTGAAACCCATTAATTTCTTCAGATGGACGCATTGAGGGACATTATGCTGCTTCTACCACAGTCACTTAGAAAAGAAATAAATATTAAACTGATTAATAATATGTTAACAGTTTCAACTGTTAAAATTGTTACGTTTTTTTAAAGAAAGAGGCTGAGTGTATTACTTCATATCTGTTATCGTTGCCATGGTAACCTGCAGCTATGGTAACCTGCAGCTGGGTCTGCAGCAGCTGGTAACGTATGTTCTGAGTTTCTGTTTCTTTGTGTTGTGGTTTCACAAATACTATGAAATAAAATATAATTTAACTGGGAACTGCCATAACATAATAGCCATAACATAATAGAAATGAAAATGTTATGAATTCAGAAATTTTAAGTGGGAGAACTGCAACCACACCATTTATCCTTAGACTTGGCTTTGATTTATGTGACTGCTTATATTCTCAAAGCTAATCTATCGTTGCCTGTCAAGCAAAGAAAATGAGCTAGAATTAAAGTTGGTTTTTGTCATTCATTTTTCATCTGAATTTTCACCAGACCATACCAAAAATGAAAAACATTACCACTACTAACATATCTCTCTCATCTCTCGTCAATCTAAACTCCATATCTAGGTTTTAAAGGGAGACTAATGAGCAGCCAGGGGACCGTGAGAGGAAGGAGCACAGTTGTGTTTACTGACACCCACCTAATCCCAGCATCATTAGTCCTAATAAAAAACAAGTACTGCTCAGCCAGTTGAGGCACATTTACCACAGCAAAAATGTTTGGCATTTATGTAGTAGCATGACATCCGGCTGCGAGTGTTTCCACCACATGAAGAGGATTACTGCAGTAGAGAGAAGTACACATGGTCCTCTCCATAATTTGGCAGCAAAGCACATCTTGGTTCCAGCATTTTGTCGTCAAAAGGGAGAAATTTCTGAATTGCCACTTGGGTGACATACTCGTACCCGAATCAAGGAGAGAGAAAAAACTAAACTAAAACTATTTTTCTAGCTAAAAAAGATTGTTCAGTAGTTTCTGGTGCTCGTATAAGTACCAACCTTAAGGTGCGTGGCTCGTTTAAAGGCCTTTCTGCAGAAAATGCAAACATGGCAGCGGTCCTTCCCGTGTGCTTGTCTGCAGTGTCGTCGTAGTGAATTAGCATTCTGGAATACTTGATTACAGTAGAAACAATGGTTCCGGCTATCGGGCTCCATCTGGGCGTCCTTACCAACTTTATGAACATCTCCAGGATTCTGGATGGCAAACAAAAATATAGTAATGCTTACATGTTCAGTGTTACATGCGTGTCTCAGTGAAAGCTAAATGTATTCAATCAAAACACGGAAAACTATTTGCCATAGTAGATAAACACACTTACATTATATCCATTATCAGATGCTCCATTAGTAGGCTGAGGATGATGGCTGACCAGTATGACCTGCTGGCCTGAGCTGCCTGGTTGCCCTGGTAGGGCAGACTCATTCAGTACGGCAGGAAATGACTGACCCTAAGGATTAAAGGCATTACGGTAAAGTAGCTCACATTGATCTATGTGTGTATATTGATCTATGTGTGTATATATATATATATATACACACACACTCTGTTTTTATGTTACCTGCGTATTGAGGTTTAGAGTAACACCATCCAGCATGCCTTGAGCATCTGCCAGGGTTAGCGTAACACTGCCGTCGCTGGCCACAGTCCCCGGTGACATCACTAGGCTCTGGGATGAAGCAGCGTGTGACAGAGTGGTGGTTGGTGGCAGACTGCTTACTGAAAAGCAGCCAAACAGTAATGTCAGAAGCTGAATACTGGTGGAGCTGGAAACACTTTAAATGCCTGACAGCTTCAGAGACTACACAGTGCTTTTCTTTTCTCTAATTACTTTTCTGTTGGCTTAACTGAGCTCTGTTAGGGTTAACATATATAACAACTAAATAATAAATGAATAGCTCTGTTTTTGGAATAACTGGTTGAATACAGTAAATCTTCGCTGTACTGGAACGGTTGCTGAGATCAGCTGCAAAGTCACAAACCAGTGGCTGCAGCACAGAAATGCTTACGATGACAGGAAATGTCTGCCGTATGTGCCTGAAACCTGATGGTGATCAGAGTCCTTTAGGCGCTTTGCAATCTGACTAAACAGTCACAGAGGAACCCCTGTCATACCATTGGTGAGTTACACTTGGAATAATTAATTCGGTATAGCGCAGCTTCTGTTACAGCACATAATAAATTAGGAGACTAATTAGACTATTAGGAAAGCTGTTGTCTAATCAACAAAAGAAGAAATGCTACCTTTGTCTTGCTTTCACTTGAGTTGAGAGAGGAATATAATTAAAAGTGAGAATAAAAAGGAGCTCGTGCCTTCAGCTGCTGATAGAATCTGTCACTGGTAATATAAGGAAGTTCTTTCTCACAATGAAAATTGCATTTACTCGCATCCCATCATCGCTACAGTTGTATGATCACATCAGCATGACCAGAAGATCAAACCAAATATTTACAGGTGATCCTACTTAACACAAAAAAATGCAAATATGTGGGGATATTTTGACTTAAAATACATTTTCAAACAGTAATATTTCCATTCCTTTAGCTTCTGGGTACGCTGCTTCCTCACGCAGTCTAAACACATGCATGTCAGGCTAATTGGCCACTCTTACTTGTCCATGAGTGAGTGTGAATAGTCGTTTCTCTCTCTGTTGGTCCTGTGATGGACTGGCAACCTGTCCGGGTGTACCTTGAATCTCGCCTGCTAATTGCTGGGAACAGGCTCCAGGACGACTGGAATTATGCCTTTAATATAAATGGTCAATTAAAATGCCTTAATTGTGACAGCTCAAACCACCTTATGAACTGAAATGAGGTGGGCTCTTTTTAAAAGTCTGTATGATGTTATAAGCTTTTTAAAAAAAAGGCAGGATTCCAGCCTTACCTCCCACATAGACTTTAAAGGATGAGAGCACACACCTGAATATGCCATTTCATGAAAACAGCATTGATTGACAGACTCTTTGAGCTTCTTCATAAATGCTTTAGTTTTATCCTGGGATCCATCCCTGGCTCAGAAGGCGAGTAAGGTTTTTCCAAGCCAATAAAAGAACCAAGTTTAAGCTTACTCTTATGTCTCCTCTATCTAAGCTTATTTTATTGTACATTCCCCTGATACTGTCTCTACAGGTTTAAATTACTTTCTAATTACTAAAATGAATTCTAAAACGATTGTTATTAATATTATTAATTTAAAGAAATGGCAATTAGTTTCATGTTGAAGTGTATTATTTTCAGATGAGTCTATTTTCTTTAAGCAATCACTGATTTCTGTGGAATATTTTGAGATCATTACTAATTGTGTCAAACAAATATCAGAACTTGGGCGGGCTTAAAGTGTACGAGGCAGGCTGAGAGAAACACTGTTGCATGGCTGGCAGCGAGCACAGTGGTCCAAAAGATGCAAACAAAAGCTGCTATTATAAATGTTTGTGCTACTTTGCTATAAACCTTGCTGAAATCCTTTAAGTATTCCTAAAACAACAAGTTTTTTTTCACATTTTAAGCAAAGCCGGTGCTGCTAGTAGCTCTGTTTCAATGACTGTGTAACAATTAAAATACTGTCATTTCTGTACTATTGAGCGTCCCTTTATTTAAGCTGCAGTCGCTAATTTTAGAGAAAAGAAATTGTACACGGTAAAGCCACACCCGATTTATAATCCACAGGGGTCTACACTCAAGAGGTTTTTTATTGTCACAAGCACAGTTATACTTTGTATAGTTGTATAAGCAAGATTGATTTAATTACAGCCGGTCCAGGATTACATGCAACATCACAGGACAACACAGGTGCAGCCAGGTTCCAGTGTGCCTTTGTAAAGTGTGGGGGTTAGAAAAACACACACAAAGATAGAGAGAAGGGAAAAAAGTTTCACCCCCCTGTATTGTACTAGTTAGCTGCAGGACACACGTGACATTGTCAACTAAACGGTTAATAAAAACTTTTTTTCTCATCACATTATGACTGGATTTGTGCCGATACAGATTGACTTGCGTTTCCGTTGGCTGTAGATTCACTGACATCTCTTACCTGTGGTAAAAAGCTTCAGGTCATAACTAAAAAGGACAGGATCCTGGATACAAGCGCTAGAATGAGTTTCCTCCACAGCGTGGCTGCCAGCAGGAGAGCCATGTGCTGCCGGCATTTTGGCTCAGCCTTCAAAACCTTCAATCTTACAGCATCTGCGTGTCGGGGCGTCTTTGGGGAGCGCGCTCAAAGCTCATCCAAAATGTCTATGGTGTGTCCCGTGTTCACACTCGGAGAGCACATTTTGTCATATCTGTCATATTTATTTTATTGCATGTATTGTAAAGTGTCCTTGAGTGATCTGAAAGGCGCTTTTAAATAAAATGTATTATTATTATTATTATTTTGGGGATGTTTTGATCAGCGCACCTTTGTTGCTGATGGAAGCTCCAAGTACCGTAAGTTAAATAACATTTGGCCATAAATACGATTACATGTAAAATCACGGTATGGTCATTTCTTTAAGTACAGAACCCCAGGGTGCCGGTAAAATAATAGTAAAAGCCGCGTCAACATGTGTTGTAAGTGTGATAGATAAAAATAGCAGCTTATAGTATTGAATTTACGGTACATATTCAGGAGAATGTTTTTTTCCCCCTAAAAGTAGAATATTTATATATAATTAATAAATCATAGTCCTAACCTGCCATTCCAGTATTGGCGGGGCTCTGAGGTAGAAGGTGATCATTGGTGATGGTTAGGGTTGCACTGCCTGGCTGACTGGTTAGCGGTGACGTCAGTCTGATACCCCCGCTCATCTCTGCACCATTATTATTGTTATGCTGAGTCAGCAGATCTTGACCTGTAAAAGTTTTCAGAAATTATATTTAAAACAAATAAGTGCAAATAGTCAATTTCACTGCTGTCGCACAAAAATATAGAATTATGGTGTGAAAACACAACACCCAGATTGCTGACATCATGTACAGTCATTACGGAACAACAGCTTTTTTTCCATTTCCTTAAAAATATTACTGAGAGAGGAAGTTTGCTCCTCAGTGATTTAGAACAATGTAACTGTGATGTTTCCGTTATTGCTGCTTCTGTCTTATACACCTATCTTACAAATAACATACAGTGGGTGCCAAGTCTATTAAACCTTCAAAACAACAATATTTTCAACTATCCTCTGGGATAATGAGTGTTATTTCATTATCAGGAAGTAATTATCAAAAAGTCCAATTAAAATCTAGCAGATTATAATGACAACTTAAAAAAAACATTAATACTTCAGTAAGTAAAGGAATAAATCCATTAAAATTACAATTTGATTCAGTTTAATCTATAATTTGCAATATTTTATCATTATGAGAGCTGGAATGTCTTGCAAAGCCTTAATAATTACTTAAAATGCAGGCTGGAACATCAAAAGAAAGAAAGAAAGAGAAAGTAAATTGGTTTCTTAAAGCTTTGCTCCAAAGAAGAAAGAAAAGCAATAAAGTAAATCATTTTTCTGAAAGAAACTGATTCCAGGAAGTGTAGAGGCATATAATACCAGGCTTTGAAAACATTTTTCTGCACAGAATATAACATATATCTCCAGCCAATATACAGTGAAAGGGACGAATTTGATTCATGACTGATTCCCACCAGTGCTGCGGCTTTAAATCTCAACTTGTAAAGCATCTTCAAGCAGAGAGACAGGCCTGTGAATTCTGTCTGTATGCCTCTGTCTGTATGCTAGCGCATGTTTGTCTGGGTGAGGAATCAATAATCATCACGATCCTTGAGGGAATTACTCCTTTATGTTTGTTTGTTATTGATGGTCTGTGGTAGGACTGTGCTGGTTAAAAGACAGGCTCAGCTAACTTTCATCAAGCTGTCTGCACCTGATATAGTGAGCGTAATCTCCTGATGGTTTCCTGCAGCTGAGCTGGAACCAGCAGCAGAAGCCTGGGCCTGGACCTGGGCAAGAGCTTGTGACAGGCTGGAATTGTTGATGGTCAGCGTTATCTCCTGGCTGCTGTTCCCTCCTGACACTAATCCAGAGCTACCCATGACATGGTTCAGGTCCTGGGAGCCTGCACAAGCCACACACAAGCAGAGCTGGTTATTTAGCCAGACTATTTAAAAGGTGTTTATTTATTTATCTCTGGAAAATGATACCTCACGCACCTGCAGCATCCTGCTCTGACAGTGCAGCCATTGAGACCTGCGGAGGTGTGATAGTGGACTGTTGCAAGGCCAGGCTGGTCAGAGGATGGATGACGACGTTGGCGGACACTGAGGGGTCAGTGGTAGACATGAGCTGGCTGCCTGAGTGGGGTACAAGGCTGGTGTCAACACTCAGGGGT
Organism: Kiunga ballochi; assembly: GCA_037177335.1. NCBI lineage: Eukaryota > Metazoa > Chordata > Actinopteri > Atheriniformes > Pseudomugilidae > Kiunga > Kiunga ballochi. The sequence continues at coordinate 20,525,146 of JBAMIG010000006.1, read as the reverse complement.
TGAGAGAGGAGACCACCCTGCTGTAAGGTCTGTTGAAGCAGGGTATGGTCAATCTGTAAGGGAAAGAGGGACGCCAGATTAATATAGCAGGAAGAAAGATAAACTGGGACAGGAGTGTGTTTTTGTGGCTGAAACTTTTACATCATTGGTCAAGATACTAAACCTATTTTAATCTTTTAAGGGATTTATAGAAAGACTTAGAATCCCTTAAGTTACATCTTTGAATATTTAAATGGTGGTACACATTCATAAGCTGCTTTATTAGGTATAACTGTTTGTATGTTTGCTGGCACAGATACTAAAATCAGCCAATCACATGAGAGAATGTATTTATGCATGTAGATGTTGTGACCTAGGCTTTCTGATGGGCACCTTGGTTAGAGATGACTTAAATAACAACTGGTTTAAGTCAATTCTCTGGACACACACGGCATCTCAATCCAACAGAATTCCTTTGGGATTAGATGGAACAGGGAATCGCTTCATAAATGTGCAGCTGCTGTGTGACGCCTTCAGGTCAAATGAAGCTAAATCTCATAACTGGAACAGCTTATTCAGACTTCTGTTCGGGTTTTTATTGAGTATTTCATTCTTCAAACAGGTGTTAAATAAACTCTGGTTAATTTGCTCCACTGCCAACCACAAATGCCCGTACCATCATACTGCATCCTCCGTGTTTCATGCAGTGTGCTTTGGATCGTGAGATGTTCCTTTGGTGTTCTTGATCTTTATTATAAGACCTTTTTCATGACGTCTTAAGTTTTTCTCATTCAGAGTTTTCTGAAAAGATGTTAATAATTTGTGTGCAGTATGAAGTAATACAATACAATAAAGGAAAATAAAAGATTCATATTCATTACTTTTCCAGCTGACTGAACACCATGATCTCCCACATGACGGCTCTGCTGATTCCAGCCTTATTTTTATTTGCCTTTCAGCATATACACCCACTACAAACAGGTTTGCATGAAAAACACAGTCTAAACATTAATAAACTTAGCAATGTTTCCAAAGTAGAACAAAAAACTGAATTTATCTGCAAAAATAAATAAATAAAAGTCTAAGAAAAAAAGTTATGTTGTGTCTTTTAAATGGTTGTGAGTCTACACAGGTAAAAAAAAAAAAAATGTAATCAATTATCCAAAATAAAAAAAAAGTAGTTTAATTCAAATATTTCAATTTCTAACATAAATATAAATAATAAATAAAAATGTATAAATTAATTATTAATAGTATTAATAGTAACATAACATAAAATAGTAATAACAAATAATATTATTAAATTGATAATAAATAATTAAATAATAATAATGCAGAGATAAAAAATGTTAACTTCCTCTCCAAGCAATTACAACAGCATGGATGTGATACCAGATGGCAGCCCAGTATAGCAGGAGACACAGAGAGGGCCGTAGGATAACAACCCAGCAGCAGGACCACTATATCTGCTCCTTTGTGCAAGGAGAACCCAGAGAAGCATTGCTAGAACTCGAACAAAAATAAACACTAACGTGCATTTTTCTCATCACAATGTGAGGAAAAGTCTCCATGAGGGCAGCATGAGGATCTGGTGCTCGCAGCTTAACACGATACGGTGAAGTCTGCAACTGCCACAGAACTTGACAGATGTGCTTTTCACACTCGGGCTCTTTACAGATGTGAGTAGGTTCACATGTGGTAAATGTAAGAGTTTGGATATTCTGCAGAGAACATTCTGTAACATCTTCCAGCATGACCAGTATGGCGAGTGCTCATGGATGGTCAGTAGAGGCATCGCATGGAGAGACACAAAGACCTTCATGTGTTAGCCGGCGTTACACTGACTGCCATTAGATACCAGGATGAGATCTTAAGATTCAGCGTCCAATCATACGCTGCTGCAGTGGGACCTGGTTTGATAATACCAGCCTCATGCCGTATGAGGAAGGCATCAATGTTATGGCCCATTTCACCAGACCTGAATCCAATCCAGCGCCGCTTAGACAACATGTGTCGTTCGATGTGGAACCATTTGCTCCACTGAACCTCATTTTGAGGAAATGCCACAGAAGCCAATCTGTGATCTCATCTTTCTTTTATTCTGAGTATGATTCTCAACCCAGACCTCAAATGACTTAATGATTTTGATTTCAACCTATTATCTTAAAACATCTTGATCCATAAAGTTTAGCAACAGGAATATTTCATTAATCAGGAAATATATTGTTTAAATGTTCTCTTCACTTCTGAGCAGTGCATTTCTTCAAGTATCATGATGCAAACACCTGCAGACTGTCTACATCTAGCTATAGCAGAGTAAACCTTTTGTTAAGAAGAGAGAACCTTTCAAAAGGTA
>JBAMIG010000006.1:20489690-20508523 GCA_037177335.1 Kiunga ballochi | reverse complement strand
CTCTGTGTTAGACAACAAGTGAGAGCATATTCAGAAGGACAAAAACAAAACAAACAAAAACAGGAAAAACGGGACATTAGACCAAATCCAGACAATGTTGCTTTTGGAAAAAAAAAAAATATATATATATATGTGTATATATATATGTGTGTGTATATATATATATCTTTTGGATCAGAACTCCTTTGAATCTATACACATCTTGGATCCACATCCTCATAGTCCAGAATTTTGCAACAAAGTGCAAAAAAAAAACATTTAGAGTAGCTAAAGTTTCTTTCTACAAGCTTGGAAAGGGAAAATAAAATAAGGTCACTTTTTTTTACACTCTTTCATGTCTTTCAAAACCACATATTGTTCCTTTACTAAATATTACTCTAAACCAGTAACGAGGAGTTCATGATGAAATTATGGAGTTAAGATAGGTCAGTCAATTTACTGCAGGATGACTTTCAGATGATTTCTATTAGAGAGATCAGGACTCGCTATAGAAAAGGGATTACATCTTACTCTCTAACTGAATGTGAGCTGATGTTTCACATGGACGTGTTTATTTTTCTTTTATATCCAATATTTGAAGGATTTGGAGGGTAACCCCACTGCAGAGTGGATTAAGAGGCTTCCACCTCCGTTTTATACTTGAAAAGGTTTTTATCAGACTAAAAAAAAAGCTAAAGTATATTAGTTTTACCTACTCTGACATCATGCTCTACAACAGCTGAACAGAACCTTTTTACAACCAGTGAGTTGCTCACCTTCTCCCTGTACCAGTGGTTGGTCAGTCAGAGGTGCTTCCAGTGTCACCTGCTGGCCTCCATTCACAACCTCTGTCTGGCCCAGTGCCAGCAAGCCTTGCTGCTCTGCAGTAGCATTCGGGCCTTGTGGGAGAGGCTCTGCCTCCATTTCTACTGGCATATCATGGGCTACAGCACCTGCTCCCAAAGGATCCTCTGTTGACTGGGGCTGCAGCTGCTGGGCCAGTTCATACCTGGTTTTAACAAGACAGAGGAGAAACAGGGCCTAACCTTTTACCTGATGGCATTTAAGAACAATACACTTTCTAAAATCACACTGAAAACCGACTCAAAAGCAAACAAAAGCCCGCAATGTTGAGCCAACATGCTAAATTCAAACCTGTGTGTTTTCATGTGCTTCCTGCAGTTGGGGGACGACTTGAAAGTCTTTTGGCAGTAAGGGCACATGTAAGGACGGAGATCACTGTGAGTGGTCATGTGACGCCGCAGGCTGCCACTGGTAGTGAACGTCGTGTCACAAATCAGACACTTGTATGCCTTTAGACCCGAGTGGGTCCGGATGTGAGCTTTGAGGACTCCCGAGGAGGCAAAACCACGACTGCACTGCACGCACTTGTACGGCCTTTCACCTGTATGTGATCTAAAACAATAAAAAATAATATGACATCCTGTTCAGGGGGGAAATAGAGTATAAGTAAATTCATTTTGCATGGTTTTTTTGTATTAAATAGATGGAAAAAAAAATCCCTCCACATTACCTGACATGCTGTTTTAAATGGCTTGATTTTTTATAGGCTTTGCTGCAGAACTGGCACTTGTATGGTCTGTCACTGCCAACGTCCAGGTATGGCTGAAAAGTCAGGCGGGAGTTCTGGGATGTGACGAGACCTGTTCAAAAATCACATGCAGGCATGAGACCGATAGTCTCCGTGTGAAAAGATATTTCACTTTGCATGCATATGTCAAGAAACATCAGCATCAACCTGAATCCTTCCACTTCAGCTCAACAAAGAAAAAAGGCACTGGCTGTATTGATCTATGATAGCACCCAATATTTTCAGCCACGTGCTTGTTAAAAGTGCTAATACCATAATCAGTGATGAAGATGGGATCCTGTAAGGGGATGTCGGGCAGAGGTAAGTTGCTTTTGGACACTTTGGCTTTGTTGGTTTTCCGTGGAAATTTCTGCTTTTTTTGCTGTAAGCTTTTGAAGTGAGAGGCGATGTGAGTTTTCCTGTGACCCGACGTGCGGAATATCTTGTCGCAGTGAGGACAGGGGAAAGGACGTACGCCTGAGGATGTGAGCGGGGAAAAAACACATATGTATTATTATCCTTTTTTTTTTTTTTTAAACTGCACCAAATTTCGGTGTGTAAACAACACAGCAAAATCAAATAAAGCCTCAGTGAAAAATGCAGCTGCAAACACATTTAGCTGTGAGCTCTACGAATGCTTAACATAAGTGCAAACAACCATTAGAGAGGAGAATAGATGCACAGATGCACAGCGAATCAAAGTGTTACAGTTTTGTTTCATTACACTGATGCAGGCTTTTTAACCAAAAGGAGAAATGATATAACATCTAAGCAGGAGCATATGGAAAATACTGTAAACACATTAAACACATACCACTAGTGCCATTGCATCATTTTCATGTATATCACTGAATTCTAAATGACAGAAGCCTCCAAAAAAACAATAATAAAAATGACGCTCAAGGTTCATAAAGATCTTCCATAAGTTAAGCTTTTACTGCTCATGACAAGCAGCTGTGTAGTTTTACAGGTAAAAGCCAATCAAGAGATATTATTGTGGACTTGTTCTCACCTGTGTGCAGCCGCATGTGCACCTTCATGCTGCCTGAAGTGGAGAAGCACTTCAGGCAGCAATGACACTCGAAGGCCTTGATGCCAGTGTGCGTTTTCATATGTGCTGTGAGGGTGCTCTTTACAGCGAAAGCTCTGAAGCATTGTTTGCACTTGAAAGGCTTTTCGTGGGTGTGAATGCGAATGTGGCGAACAAGGTCACTGGGTTTCTTGAACTCTTTAGAACAGTAAGGGCAGCCGTGCCAGCGAACGCCATCCTCCTCCCTGATGGAGCCTGGATGGGAGGAAAAAGTGGGAGTTATGAATATTCATATGGATGAATGTAAAGAAAATGTATTTTAATACAGAGGATTTTTATTAATACTAACAAATAAGTTGATACTAAACCTGGCATTTGTATGGGTTTTTTAAAAATGCTCCTCTTCTTCTCCCTGACTGGTTTGTCTGGATTATGAACTTTTTTCCTCTCTGCAGCAGTCCCGTCAGCATTCTGGCTCTGCGATTCACTGGATGTGACCTCACTCTGTGGCTGGACCACACTCAGCCCGCTGTTCTCCAGAGCTTGCTGCAGGCAGGTCAATATAAATGTAACAAAAATGTTTTTTTAAAAGGTACATGGCATGCTATTTGTTAAAAAAAATCTAATTAATTTAATAATACTTATTATTCAAGAAACCTCAGGGCTAAATTAATGTGCAAACTGTGTTGGCTGTGGAAAATGAAAGCTTTAGTCCAATGCTAGTCTCAGTAATAATGGAGCCCTGTCATATTGGCAAGCCGAGGCTCTATTCGTCGCTGCAGATGTGCCCATGGATGAAGTCTGCTGGTTAAAATTCATTACGTTGTCCGTTTTCCTCTGAATGGATGATTCCATTAAAGTGAAAGATACGACCATGCTGTCACCGGAAGAAAGGAGTCTGACAGAGCATCTCATCGGGTTAATGGCACACATCATTTTAAAGGCTATTTTTCTTCTAAAGGAAATTCATGGAAACCACTTCTTTAACATCCATTTCTGGTGTTTCCATATCTCCATATTTTACATGGACATCATACAAACTTTACAGGAAACTAAAATGACACTGTTATAAACAAACCCATGCGTTAGTGTTTGATGCTACCATCTAGAGACAGATATATTATTTCAACCTTCATCTTATTTTGATGACATCACTGTTTCCCACTTTGCTCTGCGTCAAAACCTTTTTTTTTTTAATCCTTCTGCATCATTGTCATCTTGGATGCGAGATTTATTTTCCTTTTTCTTAACACAAACCTGCAGGATGTCCTGGTTGATGGCAGTTTCCATGGCAATGACTGGCTCAGGAGGCTGAGGCTGAGCTGTCTCCCCACTGACCTGCTCTGACAGCTCAAGAAGCTGCTGGATGACATCTGTCACCCCCTCGCCTCCCTCTGATTCCCCCGCAGTGTGGCCTGTTGTCTCCGTCTCCTATAGTCACAGAGAGAAGGTAATGGAGGTAGAAAAGGGCAACAAAAAAAAAAAGAGATGAGCAATGTGACAAAAGGCAAGGAGAGGCCAGAATTTGAAGGCTGACTAACTTTTATTAAGTGCTCTCTGGAGCATAAAATGAGCCAAGGATTGAGTGTTACTGAACAGAATGTCAATGTCTGGAGATGTCTGAATCACTGACACTTTTAGACTCATGTGACAAAATAACCACAGGCAGGGAAGAGTTTTGTTTCCTATACAAGGTTAATTTGTCTCTGGATATGTGGCACAAAATGTGACATCACTAACTGAATTAAAAAGTACTAATTATAATCCACTAGAGACCACATAAGGCTAAATCATTGCTACCCTACACTAGCTAGGCTAATTCTAACATTAAGCCTCTATGTCATGTCAAATTAGGCAGAAAGCGTGCTTGACTGCTTCATGGGAAAATGTTTTTACAGATTTGACAGTGAAGTATGTGGAAGTTTAAAATACAGATGAAAAACTTTCCGAAAGTCATGAAAAAGTTGAATTTTTTTCTGTTTTGCTTTGTTTACTTCAAATGAAAGTTTGAGGGACAAGCTAAAATTAAAAGTGATAAAAAGGCTTTAAATTGGAATATAGAAATACAAAAATACTGAAAAAGCAAAGAGTGAGAGTTAATGTCCAGCTTTCTCAGATAAAACAAACTTTGAAATAATCACAACATGCCTAAAGTAGAGACATTTTACTATTTCATTGAACATATATGGGCTCCACTTAAATCTTACAGTAGCAACACATTTCAGGGAAAGCTCAGATGTGATGAGTAGAAATTTGGAGGTATATATTGAAACTGGTATGTTTAATTAGCAACAGGCTGAACCTTAGAGAGGCAAAGTCTCTGAGATGTAAGGATGGGCAGAGGCGCAGAATCTGCTAAAAACTGCTTCTAAAATGGAGCGAGTCCAGATTATTACTTCCCAGTGAAAAATATCCCATCATGTATAAAAAAGATTCAGAGAATCTGGAGTTTTCTCTGTTACAAACAACATAACTACAAATAAATGCTGGATGCCTGAGTTCTTCAGGCCATCAGGCAGCATTAAAACCTGCTGTCATTCTGTTTGGCATGGGCTCACAAGCTGTTCCATAAATCATCGTATACACAACTCATGTATTTTGAAAGGTGGTTTTAATACAAACAGGTAGAAAAAATAACAGTTTTGTGGAATTTAGTACTTAGACTAGAGACTTTTCAGGAGGCACAGTCCTATATCACATGTGAATGGGGTAATATTTGCACCTGCTTTCCTTACATCCCAAATGCTGTTAAAAGACACTTTGACATGTTATTGTCATAAAAATACAGATGATTGTGAAATGTCTCAAAATACACATATTGTTCATGTTCTAATATAAATAACATATTGTTTAACAAGCATAACTTGAGAAATAGTTATACAATAACCTTCTTCTTCTTCTTTTTAAACTAGACATTGTATAATATCAACTCACTCTGAACCATTGTGTGTCTCATTATTTCTATTCAGGAGTGTCAACAAACTCGGGTCACTTGAATATCCTCAAAGGTGATATTAAACTGACAATGTGTGAAAACGGTTTTTATTGCCTTTTCTTCATGCTGCTCTCTTACCGGAGTGCTGGAGGGCACCTCAATCACAGAGATGTGCATCTTGCTGATATGGGCATTCAGACTCCCCAGCTTTTTAAACACACAGCTGCAGTCCATGCACGGGAACAGAGGTACCCCTTTGATCTGTAACACACAAACACACCAACTTTATTTTATTTGTTTTACTACATATAGATTCAAAGCCTTGGCTTTATTTGCTGTGAGAATACAAATAACGCTGCAATGACTACTGACACACCAGAGAAGATCACAGAGCACTGGCTTCTGAATTTCCTTTAAAACACATAGACTGGCAGAGTTTATGCACATTGCATGTGTTTATTTGGTCTGTCTCTAGAAGCCTAAAACATGCATTACTTTAAAACTGTGATTTGTTCAGATGACAGACTGATGTGCATGTTCCTGGAGACATTGTCACAGAGTCCCAAAGCTAACCGCACAATACAACCTTTTCTTTTTAGTCTCACTTTACAGCACAGATCTGAGACTAGATATGAACACGAGCTGACTGGAACGCAGACCCCTGCTGAGATTCAGCAAAAAGAGGACATTGTTAGAAGAAATACAGGAGGGAAAGAGAAAGTGACAGAGGAAAAAGTAAGACAAAAGTCAACACCAGACTGACTTTTACTTGCCAGCAAGCACACTGAGAGGAGACAGCATGCATGGTGGATGCAGAATCAGCAATTGTTAGGGGGCATCTTAGAGAAAAAAAAACCTGTTTAAGCTCAGTAGTATGGTTTAAATAGAAAAAGAAAGGGAAAAGTTGCACATTAAATGAAACAAAAAAGATTAGCAGAAACAGTAATAGATGCTAAACTTTATTTTTTAGCCCGTTTTCATTATTTCATTAAGACATTTCCTTTTCATTTCATAGAGTTAAAAAAAGAAATGGGATCTCAACTGTAAATTTATGAATAACAGTTAAAATAAATACATTAATACAAGTTTAAAATAAATCAGAAATGAAAAACTCTGGTTCTCTCTGTGAGGCACATTGTTTTATTCATGTTCTAAGTGAAAATCTCAGCCTTTCTAAACTTTATCTCCAGCATTCAAGTTCAAACCAAGGAGGTCAAGGCTCCTTCTGCTCATTGGCAATGGTTTACTGTAGAAAGAAATGATTACCTAATAGTGTCTTGTATATTCTTCAAAATCAGATAAATGTTGAACTTTTTCCACAATCGGCTTAAAATGATCAACTAAAACTAAAGTGATATAGCCCTACAGAACGGATATGTAACACAGGAAAAAACATTTTGCTTCAGAGTTTCTCTCTGTGGTAATGTAAGCCAAACACATGACTCACATTAGTACTGGTGACGAGTACCAGCTGTCAATCCATGTTTTATTAGCTGCTTTATTGTAATATTATGCTTCAAAAGTTGTTGCCACATTTTGTGTCAAAATTTATGTTTGAGGGACAGTTTGAAGCTGTAGGACAGAATTTAATTAAGCCACATCAGTCATTCCTCACCTGATTAAGCACTAACTGTAAGGAAAATTGCTGCAAAATTATAGTTTACAAGAAAAATGTTTTGATATATATATATATATTTTACCTAAGCATGCCCCTGATATTTTGTGTAGAGGATTTCAGGACATTGTGTGTAATTATAAAAAAAGAAGAGTCCTAATCTGTCGCTCTCCTAACAACTCACTGACACATAACAGCCTGAAATAGGGTATATCAGATTCATAAAACACTGTTCTGTGCCCTTTTCGACTTAAAATCGTAATGCACCTGAAAGTGTGCATCTATGGAAGCTCTTTTTCACCACTTTACACACTTAAATAGTCAGTGCAAAGCATATCGTGAATGCTGATGCAATGGGTGAGAACAATATCAACACACAAGAGTAAGCAAACAGAAATAATATTTCCAATAGAAATTAGAAAATTTATGCTTTGTATATATATATACATATATATATATCAAATCAAATCACCCATGCATGGACTGTGTTGGAGGGTTAGGGAATGGGGGGCTGCAGTACCCGGAGAAAACCCAAGCTAAAACAAGGAGAACATGCAATCTCCACACAGAAAGATCACTGTTCAGACTTTCCCCAGCCGAGGCTCGAACCAGCTGCTTTCTTGCTGTGAGGCCACGGTGCTAACCAACTACACCATCATTTACAAAGAAATTGGTTATTTATTATATTAGCAAAAAATGAGACTGCAGTTCATTTCCTAACATTATAAATTTCCTCAAGGACAAAAGTTTTACTACTTATTATTAAAAAAATGTAATGTTAACGATGTCACAAACCTCCAGAGATGAATTGGGGCTAAAACTAACTACTAAGTCATTTTTCATGCCTTGTTTCTCTGATATTGTGCTTCATCATCACCATTTTACTTTCCTTAAAAATGTCAGAAAAAGATTTTGAAATTAAATATTTTGCATTTTATTTCACACGTAGAGGGGAAGATTCATAGTGTCTACGACAAAAACAAGAAGATATATTTTTTTTGTGTCCTTTCTCTGCAGTAAAACCAAAGTTATCTTTCTTGTCATACTTAATCCATTGTTTATAAAAGGAAAGAAAAAAACAATTAAAAATATTTTTCAAGAACAAAATATTTGCCAGAGCTTGCAGTTTCCTTTATTGCTTATGAAGCCTCTGAATCTCAGTGGAGATATTCAATGCAGCCATGACAGTCACCGAGCTTAAAATATGAAGGAAAAGTATTGGTTTGCAGCAAGGGGGATTTAAAGAATCCGTTTTCAGCAGATTTTTGGGGCTCGGTTTCTTTCCTTAAAAATATGTGTGAGATTCTGAAGTAAGGGAGAAACAGCAGCTTAAAACCAATCCATTTCAAATCCAGCATCAACCTGAAGTGATAGTAATTGCTGGGTTTGAAAAAGAACCAATTCAGTATACTATTCACAGACCAAAAGGTTTCACAGGTTTTATACAAGATGGTGAAGAGGAACATCTGTATTAGTGGGTAGATTGCTCAGAGGAAGCTGTGTAAGATTTTAAAGTGTCATGGCTGCTCTGAGAACAGAAAAGGATGCGTCTGAGGTTTGCTTGAAGAATGGTGGTTTGAGAAGGCAGAGACTCAGTCAGGTGTAATCATCGCTCTAATGGTAGGTTTGTGGCACTGGGTTGTGCATGTACAAAAATGTTGAACAAATGGAAAGTGAAGAGTGGTTGGACATATGAGAAGTATCATTCTCTTGTAGGGACAGTCAGAAAGATTGTGGGGAAAGGACTGGAAAAGAAGGCTGAACACTGGAACACAACCTTTTATGAGTGGACAGTGAGACGAGTGAGTGGAAATGGCCACCATGGGAAAAGAGGCAGAGAGTTGTGTTCTGATGCTATTAATGGTATTTTAAGTTATATCAGGACTTCAAAAGAAATTTTAGAAAACATCAAATTTGTTTAAAAAGTAGAATTAGCTTTAAATTAATGTTTGACAATTGCGTCTTCAAAAATAGCTCGAATGGATCATAAAGCAGATATAAAAAATTAGCTAAAGAGCTAAAAAGGCTGTTCAAATTGAAGAATAAATTAACCAATATATCCACAGAAATGTTTGATGTTTAATCTGCTAAATGACCTGATAAGTTCAGGGACATGGCATCAATTAAAAATGAAAAAAATAACGGCACTTAGTTACAGAAAGTCACCCCTAGACACAAAAGTGCACAAAAAAACTGAGCCAAGGAGTTTTAAGTGGACAAACTGGCTTTTTTTCCTCACCTCTGACCAACAGAAGATTAATGTCAAAAGTTTATTTCAAGGAGTTAGAGGATGGTCACTTAACTCACTAGCAGTTATCAGTTAATATGTCAGCTGGCAAACAACGCTGGATGTGACTGCTGGCACCAGACATGATTTCTGTAGCACTGGAAGGGTTGGAAGGGTCTGTGTTTGACCGGCGCGCACTCTATCAGAACCAGCTCTAAGAAGAAGCAATCCAAAGTATTTATGGTTTTTCTCACAAGGAACACTTAAAGGCACGGGGCAAGAATCAGTCTGGGGAAATGTGACTAAAAACAGTATTTTTAAAGACTTTTTTATCATTTTGTTTGGCCAAATTTAAGAATATAGTAATAGTAAACACAATGAAAGTTCATATATCATTTCAACTATTGTACAGTAATAAACCAAATTTGAGTATTTTTAGGACACAAGCTTAATAATATATTAATAATATATATGTCATGTTGAGAAAAGCCAATATTGAAAAATCTATAAGATTTATACATTTTCTAAATAATTTCTGGTTTATTGATTTAACCTCTGTGAGGTTAAATCATAAAAATATTTCTGCAACTCAACTTCTATTTTTCACTAGTGAGTGCATGTAGTTTTATAAACTAATGCTTATTCAAACAGACACTAAGTATGTTCAAATGGTCAAAAAAGCTAAACCTAAAATCTGAAAAAAATAATTTGGTTTGACCAGATTGTCAAACATCATAAAGGTAAGGCGGGATGGTAAAGATAATTTGCACAGACAAGAACATAGTGCTGCAAAAAGAATATGACTGCACTTACACCGATTTGGCTCTGCTGTGCTAAAACTACAGATACGATTTACAAAAATGATCCCTATATTGTATAACATCAACTTAAAGGACATAATAAGAAACATGGTTACAGTCTGGCTAATTTAAAAGAAATGTTTCTGAGAGAAGTTTCCATAAGTAGCTAACATGTTGCTTGTGCTTTTTATCCATAAATAAAGTCTGTATCACTGTATTGTCAGCGATATGTGCGTGCATCTCCAGAAGCCTCTTACGCCTGTGTGTTTACACAAAGGCAAAGTCCAACTCTACTGTTAAAAACAACTGTAAAGCCTTTCACCTGCTGATTGAGCCCGTTATTTAAAGAAGCGAGCATTTAATACAGGTATGAATCTACCTGTGTCGTATTTGTTACAGGACTGGCTTATGGACATGGAAAAAATGGCCTAGCTTGCAGTGGTACACTATATTTACCTCATTAACACTCCTGAGTGTGTACACAAAGGAGAATGTGAAGTCCTATAAATCACTTGAAGCCGTTAATTTTGTACTTTGTGAGCTTGTCCAAGAAGTGCTGTGCTAAAGTCAGAAGATTATTGCTCACGTTTATGTCACTTTATTATTGTTTAGCTATAATATCTACTTAAGCAGCTATAATTATGTTCCGTCCATATATTACAAGGCTTAATATTCATAGATCTACCTAAATATAATTATATCCACCTCAAATAAATTTTGTTTTTTTCTTTTATTTTTAAATGCATACTTGCCTCCGGGTATCAAATAGAAACATGTAGATCTTCCTTGCTCCTGTTTGTACATCCAACAGCACAGCATGATGGCATTTTAAATTTAAAATACTCTCAAAATCGCAAGTGGTTGTGTATACAACACCGTTTGTCAAGCTGTAAAACAAAAGCTGTTTTACTCAGGGAAAGTGTGTAAAAACACATGAAATGCTTAGCATCTGGAGAATTTGACAAAAGCTTGCCGTTGCTTCACCCCAGACACTTTTAGATAAAAGCCACATGACACCCAGCACTTGTGTAAATTTTTTTAAACAAAGCCCTAATAATAGTATGGAGTAATTCATGAATAAGATGTGGAAAAAAATAAATTTGCATAGTAAAAGTGGAAGAAGAAAATATATTTAAATACATGGAAAATGATAAATTCACTATAGTTAAAATAAATAATAATTGTAAAATGTGAACACAGAAATTATTTTTAGGATTTATGGAGACAGATGATGCAATTGGTGAGAGAAATTGATAGTACACTTTAGACCAAGCTCCATTATATATGAAAGACCTCATGGCTCCATATGTTCCACACAGAGCACTCTGCTCTCAGACTGCAGGTCTACTTGTGGTTCCCCGAGTTTCTAAGAAAACAATGGGAGGGAGAGCCTTCAGCTTTCAGGCTCCTCTCTTATGGAACCAGCTCCCAGTGTGGGTCCGAGAGGCAGAGACCCTCTCTACCTTTAAAATCAATCTTTCAATCAAGATTTTCCTTCTTAACAAATCTTATAGTTAGGGAGAGTTTAGCCATATTTTAGTTATGCAGTCATGGGGGCATCCCATAATGCACTGACATTTTTTTTACACAATTTACTTCATTATCTTCTTTGTATCAATATGTGACATCATTAACCTATTTCTCCTCTTTCTGCAGGTCCTGCTGGATAAAAGCTGCAGTGTTAATGTTGTTTTATTGTTGTCCTCTCTTTCCTGTCCTCTGTCCTGTTCTGTCCTTTCGACACCAGTCAGTCGAGGTGGATGGCTGCCCTCCCTGAGCTGGGTTCTGCCGGAGGTTTTGTCTTCCTCTTACAAGGGAGTTTTTCTTCCCACTGTCGCCTAATGCTTGCTCAGGCTGGGGATTAGATCGAAGTCAAGATTTGATCCAATCATCTGGTTTCCCTTATCTAGGCTGTAGAATGAACTGGCTGATTATGATGTAAAGCACCCTGAGATGTCACTGTCATGAAGTGGCGCTATATAAATAAAGTTGAATTGAATAGAATAGTCAGTGAGAAGGTGTCGGGAAAATAAAGTCATGCCATCAGGAGAGGGAACAAGAGATGGAAAAAACATTTGCTATTAGTGTGTTTGATCAGACGAAGCCTTCGTTAGAGAACGCTGCGACACCCTTGAGACGTTGTGGTGAGGAAAAGCTAAATAAGTGAAAGTTATTTGTACTGCCTGAACAAAGCTACAAGTTGTGACACGGTTTCCATGGTTTCAAGCTGTGCAGAAGCCAAAACATAATACAGGAAAGAGACAGAATAAGAGAGAGAGAGGAATCTGAAGAGCAGAGAGTAATCGATGTGACCTTTTATTCTCTTTGCTTCACGCACACTGAACTAAAAAGAATGGTCTATTTTCAACCACTATGAGGTTTTAGAAGCAATTAACAAGCAGAAAGTAAATTGTCTAAAGATGCCGAGAAGGGGAACGAGCGCCTCATCAAGTTAACCCCTCAAAAAGCAAAAAACACCAGAGAACATTTTAGTTGACAAATCAGCAAGTCACAAGTGCAAACTCTATCTGGAGCCAGAGAGTGGAAGCATACTAGTGAAAATGTGTTATTGACGTGGTTCTTATAGTTGCCCTGCCAGGAACCAGTCCCTCCATCCTGCCGGCAGGTTTTAGTATGACAAGAACAATCATGATACATGAGGATTGTTGTTCAGTTTTACTTTTGGGAAAGAAAACAAGATGATAATTAAAGACGAGCCACACAGAAAGAGTGGTGTGACATTTTGTTTATGCTTTTTTAAAACCTTCTATCGGGTAAATATAGACGCCTCCGTGTAGATTCAACTTGACTGTTCAGTTCTCATCCCACTGAATTAAATGCCTAAATGTTCCTGTATCTACATAAAATAAACAGCTTTTATCTTTACTTCTATTAGTCCATTGTTGCAGCATCTTGACAAGTAGATGTTCCTTATTTAATTTCAGCCGTGAAAGAAAAACAAGACATAAAAATATATAAAAGACATTGCTTTTCCTCCACAGAACAGCTTTTAACAGATATAGTCTTGAATAGATCACAGTGAAAAACATCTTAGATTTTCCTGGCTCCAATTTTTAAAAGGAAAACTCTCAGTGAAGCCAAAAAAAAACAAATAAAGAAGGAAAAAAATCTGGTTAATTCAGGTTTGAGCTGGCACAGGCTGTGGTGAGCAAGATTAGTGTGGGGCTGTGTGTGCAGGCACTAACGTATCCTTTATACTCTTACCTGTTTTTGTTCAAATGTGCTCGCTGTGGCCATTGTGCCATACCTGCTGACGGGAGACCCAGCACACCTCTCCTGATGGAGATCATTGTGCTGCTTTACAATCTAGCTGACAGCGAGCTGAACCAGTTCAGCCACATTACAGAAAGGGGCCATCGAGCAGGAGATAGTACCACTGCTACCAACACATGTGTAAACTGGGCCTGGCTCAAAATGAACATCCATGTACAGGAGTTTTCCTTATCTGATGGGAAACTGGGGTGGACTTTAAAGTGTGCCATTCCTTTGACCTTACAGTTAAAGGAAGCATTGTTACAAGATCCAAGTTGGGGATAAATGAGGTTGAATAAATGATGGGGAATTAAAAAAAAAGAAGCTGTCCCTAAATACTTACAATGGGAGACAAAAACAAATGAGAAATAAAGGAGAATCATTTTACCTCATTTTCTTTTCACGAGTCAGACAAAATGACAAGGCGTCGAGTTGCAGTGAAATTTACAAGATGTGAGCCCAAGGGAGGGTAATTTACTGTGTGTGTGTGTTTGGTAGTTATAAAAAAGACCACCTGGTAGCCATTATGAAGTGGGATAAGGGCCTCACAGTTGTGTGCCTCTTTATGCAGGAAAGTTGCATCTTAACATCAACCCCCTCTGCTCAGGGGTCTGACATTTCATTTCAAAATAAGACGCTATCCAACCACTGTCCCAGTCTTCCATTAAATTGCATTATTGTTGCTTTTCACAAACTTGAATGTTTCTCTGAACTAAAAACAGTGATGTAATTTGTTAGTACTCTCCCTCTCCTCTCTTTTGTCTGTCTCTAAGCCGCATCAGTGTCTCTGGTTTCTTTTCCATTGTGTGACACACTTAACTATTCATGTGAATAAATCAGTAGTGTGCCTTGAAGTAATTCTTATTGTTCCTGATTTTCTGCTTTCTGCTTCACATTGCATGCCATATTCAAAGATGTGGAACATCTTGAAGAACGTTCCAACAACACAGACAAAATAAAATAGTCTACACACAATATGGTGACCAACCAGATGATGCGCAGACAGAGGCTTCTCCACCTCGGCTGTCAGAAAGATAGACACGGGAGGTGCTGATGCATACTTTTATTTCTAGTAGATTAGATTATTGCAACACCCAGCTCTCTGGTCTTCCCAAAAAAAAAGAGTCAATTTCAAGCTTACAGTTACTTAAGAACTCAGCGGCACGAGTCCTGATGAGGACCAGAGGCCGGTTACATTACATTTTAATGAGCTTTTAACTAAATTTATTATATGAATAAATCATTTTATTTCATTTAATTATTAATATTTATTTTGAGCTATTTTCAAGCACATTTAATGAAGTTCTGTATGTGTGTTTTATTATTCTTGCTCTAAGTTGCTCTTATTGTTTCATAAGGGTACTTATTTTGTTTAAACTCCAGTGTTCTCCTCATGGGGATGCTGCACGCTCGGGGTGCTGCCTTCTTGGTCGGGAGTTGGTGCCATGGCGATTGCCCCAGAATGGCCGACGTGGGGTCCGACACCACAGCCTTGTGACGGCAGAATAGACCCTGCCTGCCTAAACCTGGGTGGGTGCATGGCGGTACTTGGAGCCAGACATGGGGGTATTGGCTCGTTGTGTGGATGGATCCCAACAATAATATCATTTGTTATTAACATCAGCAGCAAGCCAGATGTTTTCACTTCTCTTTTTGCATTTTAATCACTAATATATAACTAGTTTTCATTAAGAGACAGGCCAGACCAGAGAGAATCAACAAGCGAAAGCTGCGAAAGCAACGCTCATAATAACCTCCTGATGCCGTAACAGGCTATTGCTACATGTTTACGTTTAATAGCAGGTGTTACCATGACGATAACGTCTTGCTTGGAAATGTTTCTGAATAAAAAAAAAAAAATTATGTCGATGGATGGACGGACGGACGGACGGATAAGGAAAGCCTGAAAGCTAGGCTGCTTTACAGGCCAGAAGCTGGGAGAGGTACGGTGCGCTGAGCCTCTGCTCTCATCAGCTCTTCCTCTTCTATTCATTTTATTTAATATTCTGTAACTCTATAACTCTATTTCTATATAATTCATTTATTGCTGTTCACAAATTCTCCCTCTCTCCCACCCCCCTCTGGGGGAGTGAGGACTGGTTCAGATGCCTGCTTGCTGATGGGTGTCCTCATGATGTTGGACCTCAGCTGATCCAGTCTGTGCTCCCATCCCGACCTATGGGCCCTTACCATCTCTTCATCTGGACCTCCTGATCCCCTACCCCCCACTCCCCTGTGTGGATGAAGACCAACCACGGCATGCTACAGTCCAGAACCGCTATTTAGAATATAGATGAGCTAATGATGATAACAGTCCTGGCCACATCTGCCTGTCTGTCCTGGGAGAGGATTTCTCCTTCAATGTGGGCTCCATGAGGTTTCTTTGTTTATTTCCCACAACTGTTTTTCCTTACAGAGGGTCTAAGGACAGGGATGTCCTGGGTCTGCCTAGTTTAGTCATTTCTTGTGTTTATTGTTTGTTATGTGATTAAATGTGTCTGATGCCCTTTGAGACAAATTTGCTGTGATACTGAGCTATATAAATAATATTGAATTAGAAGTTTTTGAAAACTGAAAAAGAAACCAACAAAAATACAATAATTACATGAAAATAGTCCGTTTACCTCAGCACAATAGAAAGCAATGGAAATTAGCAAGAAATTGTGTTTGTGAGTGTGCGAGTTACCAGGATTCTACAACAGCAGCAAAGAGCTCATATCCATATACAGAAAGAGAGGATGCACATCAGTAATGTTATCCAGGAGGGAATCTGCTGCAAAGTTTTGTCATTTTACGCCGTTCCAACAACTTACATGCTGACTTAACATTATCCTGCTGTAAGCATATGCAGAAATGCACAGCACCATCAATGCTACATTTTGCAATGTTGGACAATTAAACACTGATTTCCGTAACTGAATGATAACATTTACTATTCACCATGAAATGTGAAGCTATAGAGACAGAGAGAGAGAGACAGAGAGAGAGAGAGAGAGACAGAGAGAGAGAGAGAGAGACAGAGAGAGAGAGAGAGAGACAGAGAGAGACAGAGAGAGAGAGACAGAGAGACAGAGAGAGACAGAGAGAGAGAGACAGAGAGAGAGAGACAGAGAGAGACAGAGAGAGAGAGACAGAGAGAGAGAGAGACAGAGAGAGAAATATGAATGAGAAGAAGGAAACAGGAGATGAAGAATTTAGGGAAGCAATGTTGTGCTTTTGAGGAAGTGTGCCGATACCTCAGAGTGAACCCTTTGAACGTGGGAGTGCAGGTTGCCCTTCTGCGAAAACGATGCAGGGCAGAACATGCAGAGGTGAGGTTTCTCTCCGGTGTGTCTCACCATGTGGGTCTGCAGCACCACCTTCTGGTTGAAAGCCTTACCGCAGTGCGAACACTTATAAGGTCTTTCACCTGAAGGGAAGAACACAGTTAGACTGAAGGCTTGCATTCAATATTTCATCATTAGGTAAACAAAAAATATCATTACTGAAATAATAACGTTTTTCAATTTCACACACAAAACGACACAGACCTGTTATAATCTCTGGTGTTTAACTAAATGTCTGTCTCTTTGTTTCTCTGTTGCACAAAAAAACAAGTTCCTGAAGTGGAACGTGTGATTGTGTCTCTGAGTGTGCGCGTGGTCTCCGGAAGCGACTCCTCACCTCATCAGCTTAAAGTCTGATTGAGATTCGCAGCACAGTGGGATCTACGTCATCCCACATTAGTCATGCAACCGGCAAGCCAACCAAACAAATTAACATCTGGATGATGTGCAGCCAACATATGAATAAAAGCTGCAGGTCACATTCTCCTCAACCCAGACAGCTCGACGATTTCCAAGCAACATGACAGCATTGGAATTTAAACAGCGTATTTAGAGGTGAGCTGTATGTTATGAAAAAATCCAAGCCAGCAACTCAGGAGAAGGTGAGGTCAGGGAGAGAGCCCACATGAACGGGACAAATGTGCAACTTGTGCTGTGCAGAACTGCCCACATATCGATTTGGAGAGCACTAAAACCCTCGACCAAATCAAACTGGGGACTTTCTTGCTTCTGGCAACACCAATCCTGCAAAATCTTCCTCTAACTTGATGCCACCGAGTGATTTATGTCACAGCCATGTATCACATCTGCATTTGTTTCTGTAAACATGAATAGAGATGAACTATGAGAGCTAAATCTCCACATCCTGAGCAGATCACGTCACTCACCTGTGTGTATCCGTATGTGCCTGACAAGCTGGCTGGGCTTTTTAAAAGCCTTCCCACAGTGATGGCAGCTGTTTGTGAACCCGCTTCGGTCTATGTTTTTCTTATAGTTTCTCGAACTAGAGGAGAGTGGCCTGGCAAGAAAGTAAACACAGGATATGCAAATTCATTTATTAACCAATGTGTTTGGGAAGCCTTGCAAAGATACATGCATTTTACAATTACAGTCCATTTCTAAAAGTGTAGCTCTGACATGATGAATGTCCTTAAGACTCACTTTTAAAAATACTATTTCAAGACTCTGTTTGACCTTGAGTTTACTGTTAAGCTCTCGCAATGATAATGGGCTACTGAGGGTTTGCAAAGAGCAGGACGTCCTTGGGTTTGATTGCTTGAGCGTCTGCATGCTAACTGCTATTGAAAACCTGCCTAAAAATAAACAAGATTGTAGAAATCCGCCATTGTTTCTCTGAGCACCCAGACTGTCTGTGTTTGTAGACCAAGCTGTTAAAACAGAAGCGCTCTCTGTGATATACAGACGTTTTTAAGTACAAACTCTTTTTTTTTTTCCTCTTTGAATTTACAGCTGATAAATAAAGTCTGAACTGATCTAACAGCCAGCAAGCAGGGCTTATTTAAGTCCAAATATATAAGATTATGCTGCACAAAACGGTCAACATGACCTGGACTTCACAGTAATTGTTTTGTTTTCTTTATTTCAACAAAAAGTGTGCAATTGATCATTTTATACTTATTTAACTAATTACTATTATACTATAAATACGTATTATACTTATTTAACTAAGAATATCCTATATCCAATCCTATTCTGTAAGAACAACACAAGAACAGTTGCATCATAAAACAATAATCCTATAGGACACACTAGGACAACATAGAACCTGCATTTTTTACACTTCAGGCATCAGATCTGTCCACTGTGATAGCAGTGTTGCACAGGATTAATCCCAGTTAAAGACATATAGCCCCACCAATAACCTTTCTGCACAGACACGCCTGCGCTAATGATCACAAAGCGTCTAGTCTAATACCCGGCAGGCGTGACTTGAAACCCTCACCTTTCATTATCTAATACTCAGAGGTGTGGACTCGAGTCAGATGACTTGGACTCGAGTCAGACTTGAGTCATAAATTTGATGACTTCAGACTCGA